>JARYHS010004333.1:0-15572 GCA_031002005.1 Vandiemenella viatica
AGTTGACAGCGACGTGCTTGGAGAGCTGTTGGCGGCGTGCTTGCTGCAGCTGCAGCAGCATGTTGACTTCCTCTCCCAGTGCTGTTACGTTGTTCTCCTCTCGGCGTGGTCTTTTCTTGGACTGCTTTTGGAGTATAGGGGCACCGTCGGCGTAGTCCATTGCTAATGTTTCCAGCGCCTCGCCCACTACGGAACTGGTGCACGTGTTACCCGACGGCGCACTGTCAGTATGTGGCTGTATGCCACCTTCACCATACTCGCCACCCTCCATGGTGGCGAGGTACACACACTCTCCTAAACAAAACTTTTTAGTTGGTTTATTGACTGCTATTCACTGTATAATAGTATACACAACTAGTGCTTGCACTGTCCTAGTTCACGCGTTATTCGTCACAAGGAAAACTCGGAGTGTAGCTCTCTAAGCGCCGATGTTACCTCTACGGCGATCAGGAAGCGACTGAAGCTCAATCTTCTGAGCCAATAGCAGCTTTAATGATTATTAATATTTTATTCATTTCTCAAAATGTATGATTCTTGTATAAACCATAACTACTTTATATGTGACCATTTCCTTTTCTACTTCTCCGTACTTTTCTCGCAGCCACTTTTATTTTGGTGTCCATCATTTCCCGTTTGTTTGATTTCTAATATGTTTGAACTGCTCTCTTCCTGCTTCATCCTGAAAATTTTTGTGCCTTCTCCTAAAATCTTTAAGCTCCCGTATTTCTTCTGTGATCCAAGGTTTTGGGGCGGCTTGTTGTGTGAAACATTATCTATCTTATAAACTTCGATTAATTCTCTTTTCAATGTAGTACATTCGTCTTTATTTAAACACCTTTGACAGTTATTTTTTTGACCCACGTCTACAATCTCTAAAAATTTTCAATGATGTTAGATTGTTTCAATTTTTTCACTTCCGGTCTGCTCTGTCTGTGTTGCTCCCTTATTCTCTTGAATTTCAGCCTGCACTTCATAACCATCAGCTTGTAGTTAAGAGTCTATGCCAGTTCCTGTGTATGCTTAGTGGTCTAGAATTTGACTTATGAATCTTTGTTTGACGATGATATAGTCCACCTGCATCCGTTTCCAGGTGTATATCCGTCATTCATGATTCATAAATAGTATGTTCTCCATACCGCATTCCAATCACCTACAATAGTAGATTTCTCTCCCTTCACATATTGGATTATTCTTCAATTTGATCGTATATTTTCTCTATTTCTTCATCATGTTCCTGTTATGTTGGCATGTACACTTATACTAATGTGGTTGGACCATTCTTAGTTTATATCCTCATCAAAATAATCCTGTCACTAAACTGTTCATAATAACTCACCCGTTTCCCTACTACAATGTAATTCTGAATCCCATACCAGTAACCCACTGACGGCTTTTGTGTTAATTATTAAGTGTTTCTCAGGCGAGTAATCTTGTGCAATCTTCAACTCAATCTCAAGAATTCTGTCGGTCCATCTATCATTTTAAGTTTTTCATTCTACCTCCTCTATTAGACTACTAACAGTCCACTCGTAGAATGTTTTCTATCCATTCTGATGACTCGTTCCTGAGCAGTCCCCACCCGGAGATCCGAATGGGGAACTATTGTACCTCAGGAATATATTACCTAGGAAGAAGTCATAATTCCATACGTGATTTGAGAGGGTTCTTGCCTCGGGATACCCTTTTGTTCTTAAATGCAATGGCTTCCCGTTGCTTTCTACATTCCCTTTCCGTTGACCGTTTATCAGCAACCAGGGCCGTTACCAACCCCAAGGGGAAGAGGGTGCCTTGAACCACACATCAATCTTCCCCTCTCTTTTCAGGGAGCCATTGGTAAGCAGCGGGTGACTCCTTATACGAGGAATCATTTGTCCACCACAGCATCATCCGTATAAACGGGATGTATTAAGTTTATGTATTAGCAAACTTTGAAGCATTGTGTATTAATGGCTTTGGGGAAGGAAATTATTTTCGCTGGATTGCTTCCGTAAATTTAATTCTTATAAAATAGAGACTACACGTGAACCAATAAGCTGATCGGTCTGTTTCACTGGGGTAATGATACAAAACATCGCATTACCAAAGGTTCAAATTATATTAGCCTGTCTCACTGGTTGTTCAGTGGCGTATAGAGCTGTAGCAAACCGCGTGTATTCGTTACTGAGTAACGGGTTTGACGCCTAAGTCGAAGTACCGAATCATTACTCACAAACTAATTTCGTTACTCGCATGTTTCGTTACTCACAATTGTCGTTTAGATGTCAGTTAGATTCGATAAACGAACGAACGCGACGTATCATTCATCAAACAGGCCGTCGCACGGAATTCGGTCGTATTCGGCAAATCCGAACGTGAATGTGTTGGTCGTAAAGCGGACTGTACGACCATGGTCAAGTCGGAGGTCTGTTGAAATTATCATCGAACCTTGCGACACGACACGCTCCGATCATACATGACACGCTCCGATCTTACACGACACGCTCCGATCATACACGACACGCTCCGATCATACACGATCGGACTGGTCGTAAAGCGAGTGTTGATGTTTGAGACGGACTGTGCGACCAAGCTATCAGAATCGGGTAGTATAAAATGTCAGAAATTGCCATTTTTATTTTTTGAGTGAAAAATAATTTACAAACTTTCCTGATGTCAATGATATACAGTTTATTGACTATAATACATTTCTTCGGGGTGTTATTGACGGTTTCCACTAACCCTACACTCAGACGCCACACCTACTTGGTTTCTCTCAAAACTCGAAAAATTCTATGTTATGTACGTTTTCCTCAGGAATTGAATGTTAAGATAACTTGAAATTTTGTACAATTCCAAAAGCTTATAAATCACCATCTGTAAAGCAAAATTAAAATAATCTAACCAATAGCTAGTGAGTTTAATTTAATGAGTATCTGAAATATTTGCTAAAAAATAGTTACATAATCTCAAATTTATAAAATCTAAACCAGTTTCTTATCAACAATAAGTTTGCTTCACGAGTTGCATCATTAACATTAGATTACACATTTTACAAATTTTATTAAATTAGCTGCAGTAACATCAGATAAAAGGTACATAACTAGGCATCTGTATTTTTTTATTATTTAAAAATTTCAATATGAATATTAATTAAAAAATACTATACTTTTTATTTACGTTAAACAGACGCACAGCGAAAGATGTTACAAATAACTTCTGAGAATTTGAAGTTTCTAGTTGTGTTGGTTGCTACCTAATAATGAAGCTTTAAATAAAAGGTTGCATTGTTGGCTTGTCCACACTACCAGTTTGATGCGTCAACATGGAGGGAAAAATTGAAAAGAGGTCTGTTACTGAGTCTCTGTCACTATATGAACGGCAGTCGCGTTTGTGGTCTGCACATAGTTCAGCATATAAAAGTAAACAGCTCAGAAATTAGGCGTATGAGGAATTAATAAAAAAGGCCAAAGAATATTACCCAGCAGCCAATAAAAAATTTTGTTATACACAAAAAATGCCAACTTGCGGTTAGCATTCCGTAGGGAATTTCGAAAAGTAGCAAAATCAAAGATAACTGGAAGTGAAGAAGACGAAATTTATAAACACACGCTTTGGTATTATGGTTATTACTCTTCACAGCTGAAGACGAAATCGGAAGAATTGGAGTAACATCGGAAGATAGCGATTTGATAAACAAATATTTTTCTATCCGTATTATATTGTTTTTCTCAGCTTATTTGCCGTTATATTTTACTTTCTTTAAGTCGGTCTGGAGGAAACTACACATAGCTTCACTGCATCTTGTTTAGTTTGTAAAAATAGCTTGTAATGTTTATGGTTTTTTTCAGGACGATAGTTACCTAAGTGACTTCAACACTTCACAGCATGCTTCATCACCATATTCACCCTGCTCGGTCCCAGTTTCAGTGTTCTCCACGACGCTGAGTTCGTCAGCCCCATCAACCCAAGGGAGTGGAGTTTCCATGGAAAGAAAGAAAGAAAATCTTATTGAACTGGCCACCAAACATCTATCTGCTGACTTTAGTGACGTAAATGACAAATGATCACCGTGTATTAGCGGAAAAAATCACACACAGCCACCAATCTCTGCCATTTCTTCAATTGGCAGTGTTTTTGGGAGTTATTATCCTAGGATATTTTCTCCAATTAATAAGGTTGCTCAGTTCTTCTGTGTTGGTGGGTCTTTATTTTTGGTGCATTAATTTATTAAGCTCAATGGTCTTTTGTGTCGGTCAGCTGAAATGTCGTATTGGCCGATGTTTTTGACCATTAAATTTTTTGACTTCTGGGAGCTTTTGTAGAAGGATTTTGCCAGCAGCCTGAATCTATCCAGGAGCATAGGCAGTGCAGTAGCCTCGTGTAGGGCATCGGTCGGGAAGTGACGTGGCAAGTGTAGGGCTCTCTTCAATGCCCGATTTTGAATGACTTGTAGCTTTTGTATTTGATGATTTGCGGCGTATGCCCATACAGGGCATGCATATTCCATAATTGGACGGATGAGGGTTGTGTAGATTTTGATTCCAATAGTTGGAGGTAGTCGGCTATTAAAATTGATGAGTGGGTAGAGTTGCTGTAATCTCGCACTCGCTCGGCATCTGACTTCCTCTATGTGGGCGTGCCACGTTAATCTCCTATCCAGTGTGACCCCTAGATAGTGAACAGCTGTAGATCAGGGGATGTCCTTGCCATTGATGTGTAGTAGAGGATGTGGTATCACCGGTAGCGCTGGGTCGCATCTATGCGTAAGCATAATGGCTTGCGTTTTAGCAGGATTTATTTCTATTCTCCAACTCCTAGCCCAAGCAAGAGTTTTCTGTAGGACTTCCTGGAGACGACGTGTTACAATAGCTCTGCTTCTGCTGAGAGAGAAATATGCGGTGTCATCTGCGTAGGTCGCAATCTCTACACCAGGGTTATTAGGCACGTCAGCTGTGAACAATGTATAGAGTACTGGTCCGAGAACCGACCCCTGAGGGACACCGGCCTGGATCCGTCTTCTAGTGGAGAAAGCATTGTTGACGCGGACACTGAATGTGTGGCCGGCGAGGTAGCTTCTAATAAGTTTCACATACGGTCCTGGAAAAAATCATATGTGATGTAATGTACTATGGCCAAGTAAATAAACTTCGAGCCGCCGGCCAGCCGTCGTGCGGGAAGGATGTCTGACCGCAACGATCAGTTCTCGGAGTTAACTCCACGTAACATTGATAATGGTCAGCGTTCGCTGTCGGTTGATCGCAATTATATTAAGCGAATCAAGCCCGTGAGAGCTGCCGAGCTCAAGAACTATCTTTCGAGCAGAGAAGGAAACAAAATGTGGCAGATATGGTAATTAACTGTATCGTTCGCAGCAAGGAGTGTGGCAGAGAGGGTGAAGAGTGTGTTTTAACTTCACCTTCGGTTTCCGCTGACAAAAGCACTGAACATTTTCACGACATGAATACTCCAGTTGCAAACACCGTGGAAAGACCAGTCGACGCCGCCATCAGTCCACCGGAGCTCACGCAAAGTATGAAAACGAACAGAACAGTAATTGAAAATACATCCGCGGCGGGCGACATTGTGAGTATTTATTCATCCGCGCCATCCGACATTGTGAAGATTTGTACTATCACGGCAGACGTATATAAGGATATATCAACATCCACACAGTACTCTGCTTACGAAAGGGAGACCGCATTCCAAAGACGAGTCCACTCTGCGCTGGAAGGGGAGGACGTACTAGGACCGGTGCACATTGCGGCTGTAGGGGAGGCCGCGCCAACCCAGCTAGCGTGTGGGGTGACAGACTCGAGCGGCGGAGGGAAGCCTTCCAGCAACAACCAGTCCGTGGTTCGGGGTCGGGGTGCACGCATCCAGAGCTGTTCCCCAGCAGGGGGAGGGGTTGGAGGGTTAGCGGCAGCGTCTCCAAGCGCACAGTTGAACGCCAGCTGGTCCGGCCAACAAGAAGGCGGCGCCACGGCTCACAGCTGTCACGGCGCCACCAGGAAATACCCGTGCAGTCAAGAAGAACATGACCATGACCACAAGCTGGCACTCGATTTCAGGCACAAGGGTGTGGGAAGATTCTCTTTTTTAGGTAAGGGTGTCAGGGATTGGAATGAGTTACCAAGAGAAATGATGAATAATTTACCGAAAACTTTGAAAGAATTTAAAGATAAAATTTGTAGAGGGCAAATTTAGGTAGGTGCAGGATAGGGGGAAGATGGGTGTGTAGGGAAATTGCCACCGGAGCCTGTGCACCATTGCAATTAAACTAAATTAAATAAACAGCAAACTAAACGCCAGCAGAAGACTGCAAACTTCACTTCAAAGGACGTTCACCCAGCTGATGTCATCCCCCAAACTGACACACAACCGGAAGCTGCCACGTCACTTCCAGCGGCACTGTCGCTCGGCAGAAATAGTGGTGAAGATGAGGCCGAATTCAGACGCCCAAAGAAAACTGCTCGGGTGTTGCAACAAATGAAGAGAAATAACAGCAATACAGAGACGAGCAACAGGTTTTCGAATTTAGCTACCGAGGACGAAGAACAACAAGAGACTACAGCGCCGAATCCAGTACCACATCTGAAAACCATCCCGCCTGTAATTATATCATAGAATGGGAGATACAAGGTTCTGCACGACAAGATCAACTAAAAATGCCAGCGGCACATTGCTATGGAGCCTCAAACGGGGAACCGCTATAAGGTGAAGTTACACTGTTTGGATGACTTCAACTCCGCGATACAGGCCCTCAGAGAGAGTAGCATTGACTTCTTCACCTACTCCTCCACCCCTAGAAAACACCTAAAAGTAGTTCTGAGATGTGCACGCTTGACGTTCGCCGCAGACGACATCAAGATCGAATTGGAAAACAGCGGTAATGAAGCACTATCAGTCACACAGATGAAGATGCTGGGTACCAACTCTCCAAAGCCCCTGTACGCGATTGCCGTGTGGACAGCCCGGAAAATCACACAATATATTATCTTTATAGACTAGTTGGATTGACAGTGAGTGTTGAGAGTGATCAAGCAGTGGACCTCCTCAGTGTCATCGCTGTCAGGCATTTGGCCATGTACAGAAGTACTGTCAAATGCCTAAGCGCTGCGGAAAATGCAGAAGGGTGCAAGCCAAACCCATATGTGCAAACTGTGGGAGAAACTATGTGGCTTCCTGGGGGGGGGGGGATGTCCCACTGCCAAACAAGCACTGGGACGACTGCGAGGACGCGTAACGACCCACCGCCAGCAAAACCAATCTCCAGACAACCCAAAGCCTGCTTCAAATGCGGCTGAAACTTCAGAGTGGCCAGTTCTGCCTGGCTACCAGACAACAGCTGACAGTGTTACCACAAGTCAACCATGTCCCCAAACTCCTGACAATCCATAAAATCTGGAGTCAATCAACGCTAACAGGATAAGTCAAGAAGTCCATCCTATCGTCACTCAGCTGTTCCAGAAGATGCTGACGCAGATGGCCACCCTCATGGCCCACCTGGAAAGCCTCCCACAGAAGATCGTGGAAGCAATCACAAATTCAACCGAAAATAAGACACCAAACCATGAACAGGCGTAGACATGCAAATAGTCACACGTTCTGCTCATGGAACGCTAATGGAGTCTTCAAATAGCAGGGAGAATTAAGACAGTTCCTTCTACACGAAGGCATAGACATATGCCTCATTTGCGAGACACTACTTAAACCGCAGATCAGGCTGTTGGCGAGAAACTTCATGGTGTACCGGTATGACCGCCCTACATTCGAAGGAGGAACGGCTGTCTACATACGCTCTACGCTGCCACACTACCAGATCCAGATGCGGCTATGACCTCCATCGAAGCCACGGGAGTTGTCGTGGAGACTTCTGTTGGGCTCGTCAACGTGATCTCAGTTCATCATCCACCAGGGAATCAAATAGACAAAGCGGACGTGAAGGCTCTCTTCTCAGTCCCTGGGAGATTTCTTATAGCGGGGTATCTGAACTCAAAGCATCAGATGTTGTAAAGAGACCATTTGTTGGCTACCGTTAAGAAAACGTGAGTTGCCAAAAAAGGGAGGGGGGAATTAATATTAATTCTGAAATAATTCCTGAAAATGAAAATTACATATAATAATGATGCTATAAAGGGGAACTAATAGGTTACTAACTAGAACCATGAATTTCAGACACAAAATAAAAACTCATTTATTGAGTCTTATGGCCTTACAAGGTCGGGTAGTAATTAACGTTACGTTAAACACAATTAGATCAGTAAAAACAAGCAATACCCGACGTTTACAATTCGCCGGAGTAAGCAAACAAAACTGAATGAAATATCTCAAACAAGTAATAAAAAAAACAGCAAAGTTAACATTGAAATAACATGGCAACACAGGCCATCAAATTGAAGCTAACATTTTACTGTACAAAGGAAAATCCCAGGGGGCGCCGTATAAAGTGAATGAAAAGCATCAAAATTGAATTAACAAACAGCAAGATGCTTAGAAAAAAATTGAATCGAAATATAAATTCAGCTAGCTCAGAATTTAAGTGGCGGGAGCAGAGTCTTAACCCCAGGCGTCGCTTAAGGGCACATAAGTCTGTTAAAAATCCACTGAATAAGTGACCGTCGTTTCATGGTACATTACCATAGAATCATCGCCATGATGGTGAGCGACAAACACAATGCCACTGCAGCAATGGAAGCTAAATAAGCGGCTACGCCCGCGTTATTAGCATAACTTCCAAATAATGGCAAGCACAGCCACTCAACATCTCGCTTTCCCAAAGCAAGAAATGATCACCACAATGATCATCAGAGAGCGTGCCGGCTAGCACGTCTGTTCACCAGCTCGTTTTGGACCCAAGTCACGTCCGTTCATCAGCTCGGTCTTGGACAGAAGTGATCTCTAAAATGGCCCCTTCTTCTTCCTCGGCTAGTTGCTCGCCACATGTATAAAGAACTCCACGGAATTAGTATTGTAGACCCCAATAAGTGTTCAGGATTGGCTATCTACACATTTCCGTCGTCACGTGTTTAATATCAATGCGTCGCCATTCGCCGTCTCCTTCGCGCGTTTCCTACGTGGCCTTCGGGGTAGTAGCGGGGTAGGGGTAGGTCCACCGCCCGATTTCGAACGGGACTCAAGCCGGGCTGTCCGGCGCCATCGAGTCGCCTCGCCTGCTCCATTGTTCCTCTCTCAACCACCGAAATGGCAGTTTCTAGCCTTCGATATTCAGCCCTTCTGAGCCATGCGTTTACAGAAAAATTGATTTACAATAAAATATACCTTGGCCGCCCTGGTTTTTAAACATACATTTAACCTATCCAGACAACCCTCATTAGTTACAATTAATTACACGTTGCAAGACTAAATAATTAATAATTTGAATATAATAAAAAAAGGAATTATGAATATATTAATAATAATTTAATTATATTCATTGTGGGTGACGCTGTCACACCACAATATACCTCTACCCAATCAAATAAAATTAATGCCATAATTTTATTTGAACTATTCTAACCCTACAGTTGCATCAAAATCATTGCCTACACTATAGTTTCATGGTTCCAGCTCACTCGAACTATCGCATACATGTGACCTCTTTAAATATGTAAATACGACACGTGACTCTGGTTAACATAAATAATGAAATGTCTTATCCTAATATGCAAAGTAAAACATCATAAAACATTGACAGGTACATAGATGTAAATGAACGACAAAATAGATCTGTTCAATCAATAAACAAAAAATGATGTAAGCACAAGATATTAACATTAAAACTAGACAACTCAATTAATTATTTACAACGGGCTATGCAAATCTAGCACATGTGTTGAAGTTAGATACAGCAACAACAATAATAAGAAATGCACCGAATGTCCATTATCAAGGCCGACACAAGTATGGCCGAAACAACATAACATGAAAATCAATGGAAAAAGAAAAATCTTCCGCGAATTTACATAATTTAATCCTTCCGCGAATTTACATAATTATCCATACATACAAAAGAAAGACGGTTCTCGCAAAATGAACTATATTATGCTTTCCAAACTAACACTCGTAGCAAAGACATTATAGCGGTGAAACTAAGCGATCAGCTGTTTCCACTTTGCCCGCTCTGTTGTTGTCAGTAAGCGCTGTCCCGTTAAGCTTGCGGCTCAGGCTACCTGTTTTCGTTTAACCTGATTGCATCCTTCCAGGAAAACTGGCGGTCGCACAGCTCTATTCCACACAGCTGAGCGTCCTTTACCTGTTCTCGCTGCGTTAGCGCTACGCTTGTTAGGCAATTACGTGTCTCAAGACTGACACTCTTACTTTCTAACATATGCTCTATGCTATTACTTAGCTAAATTTCATAGATCATCAAATTTATGCCTATGCTCTTAAATTATTTATATATTTATTTACAGACGACGTCAGTCGCTGCCGTAAATTGTTCGTTATTCAGCGTGTGTCCGTTGATAAATTTTATACACCCAGTTGCTTCATGTTGCGCGTCTTGTTAGATTGTCAGGGCCCGACTAATTGCTGTGCGAATCATTATAGCATCATTATCACAGGTAAACTATTTAATACCTCGCGTGGGCATCACGGAATTAACGGCTCTACTTAGTGCTTAAGAAATCCCCTACTCATTTGATCAGTAAATTTTCTCACGTTTCAACGAAGAACTGGTACTCAACAAGAAACTGCCGAACGATGTGGATCAATCCCACAGTCGAACGCATTTGCCTCGGCAAACATATGCATAAAACCCTTGGACTTATTCATTAACACCGCCGAAGGAAGCATCGCAACCTATTTTATGTAACACGACCTTTGTAAAACCTTGGACTCACGTATCAAGACGACCAAATGGGTAAGAATATAGCAGTCAGCTCATTGTTTGGACCAAAGTATTCTCCTTGATTAGGATGAGTTTTTTTTTTTTTTTTTTTTTTTTACAAACCAAACTCTGAAGGTTTCTTCGCTCTTAATAATCGTATGCCGTATTGATTCGCTTGAAGATTGCGCGACACGCATACCATATCTTTTATTATCTGATAATGACTGAAAGAAAACGGTCATCCTTCTACGTTCATTAGACGCCTATGTTGACAAATTTCTCAAAATTTTGCGGTGTCCATCAAATCCTTTTCGTTCGCTCATGAAGGCAATAAAACTCTTCTACACGGCTGTAAGGGTGAATCTGCGGAATCAGCGATTCAACGTTGAATAAACGTTTCCTTTTTATGACTCCAAAATTCGATATGTCCAAGACCTCGCCCGTTTGTCATCCTTTTTCGGCATGCTCAATAATGCGATAATAATGCCTATACAGTGACCTTGAGGCGTCCATGGACCTTCTTGTGGAAAATGAGCCTGTTTGCGGAATATGCGTCTTTGCCGCATTCGACAGAATCTCGGGTGGCTCGAAACTTTTGACTTACAAGGTCCCAAGCTTCTCTTTGCATCGACCTGCCAGCCAACGGAATTTCTCGAAACACCGTTTTGTAAAGCTGCAGGTGTTTGGTAGCGGACTCGGCAGATGGTTTGGTGTTTCCGGCACATGTACAGTTACTCAGGTCACCGACACGGCTGACCACGAGGTTTTGCGTACTCAGTGTCACGTCACGAACCATCTCGCTCCGACCAATTTCAATAAACCACTCAGAAAAACATTTCAAACCCCGCATTTGTAAGCGTGAATTCCCTGAGGGCAAGGAGTGAACAAATTGATTCCCGTTGCACTCGAAGTTGCGGACGGAAAATTTCCACCCGACGTTCAGAGATCGCGAACTCGGTGGACCATTTCGCTTTTCTCCAAGCAATGAAACTTTTATGGACACTTCTCTGGCTTGAAGGAAGCACGTGTACTGCAAATCTTTCGCCTCGTGCCCTAGGAATGTCTCGTATTTTCTTGACTGACGTTCCTTTTCTTTCGGCCAATGACCACGCAAACAATCGAAATTCCTGAGCTCAGAAATTTTTGCCTTTAAGCAGCAAATTTCCTTTATCAGACGCTGAGTGTTGAGTTCATCAAACGTCTCATTCGCAATCTGCAATTCTTCCTCAGATTGATTGTAGTGGGGATGCTCTAATTCTACAGTGGTTTGCCCGTGATTTTCAAGGTTAACAGCGGTAGAGTTACTCATTTCTGTCACACTGGTGTTCAGCTCTACCGTGACTCCTCCGTTCGCATTCTCCAATGAATTACAAACTACTCGACCGTCATCAGCAGGCTTTTCCACTGCTTGGACGCTCCTTCGCACTTCATCTCTCCATTCTCTAATAAATTTTCCTTGTTCATCTAATTTCCTACTCAATTCCGCCAGCATCTTAAAGATTAGGTTTTGTTCTTGAGGTTGTGCGGTCGCCGGTGGCAATCCTGCCGTTATTTGCGACGCACGTGTTTCAATTTCTGCCCGCATGGGTGGATTTTGAACGGTTTCATTGTCTGGGGTTGGAAAAATCCCTAACTGTTCCCCATCTAATGATGCATTTGAATGAATGCTGCGCGTACTAGGAGTATTATTGCACTCTTCGTCCGCCAACGGCATTCGCGTACTTCCGGTGCTTGATCCATCGCGTTAGTTTGCTCGGAAATTTTATGAATATTGATTGATCTGCCCTACTAATGGTGCGTGACCTCAGCTTCATAGATTTGATCGTAAGATACAAAATTTCAACTCCGAACAATTTGAACAATCGACAACAACCAAAATACAACCGGCGCGATTTAACTCGAAAAGTTCAGCATTAAACAAATTTCGCGCATAAATCCCTTCAGCATGAAATAAAACCCATCCAAAATTAAACAACAAGGAAAAACAACGATGTTTCATGCGACACAAATACCTCAACACATGAGCAAAATCAGCATAAAGAAAAATCTTAACTTTTACCATGCATTAAAATTTCAAAAGCACTGACTCTATCTTTAATTTTAAACTAACCATGCTTGATGCAAGTGAACGAAAATATACTTGAACAACTGATTGAAATAAATCACACATTTAGATTTAAATCAAGCATGGCAAACAAAGCAAACAAATATCAACATAAAATTTATTCTAAAATAATAAAATGAATCAACACAGGTCACATCCATGGATTTTTTTAGACTTGTGAAATTCTCAAAATAATTTCGACTTGCAAAAGCCCGAAACGTTGGGTGCCAATTGTAAAGAACACAAACTTGGGTGCTCAGAAAAAAGGGAGGGGGGAATTAATATTAACTCTGAAATAATTCCTGAAAATGAAAATTACATATAATAATGATGCTAAAAGGGGATCTAATAGGTTACTAACTAGAACCATGAATTTCAGACACAAAATAAAACCTCATTTATTGAGTCTTATGGCCTTACAAGGTCGGGTAGTAATTAACGTTACGTTAAACACAATTAGATCAGCAAAAACAAGCAATACCCGACGTTTACAATTCGCCGGAGTAAGCAAACAAAACTGAATGAAATATCTCAAACAAGTAATAAAAAAAACAGCAAAGTTAACATTGAAATAACATGGCAACACAGGCCATCAAATTGAAGCTAACATTTTACTGTACAAAGGAAAATCCCAGGGGGCGCCGTATAAAGTGAATGAAAAGCATCAAAATTGAATTAACAAACAGCAAGATGCTTAAGAAAAAAATTGAATCGAAATATAAATTCAGCTAGCTCAGAATTTAAGTGGCGGGAGCAGAGTCTTAACCCCAGGCGTCGCTTAAGGGCACATAAGTCTGTTAAAAATCCACTGAATAGTGACCGTCGTTTCTGGTACATTACCATAGAATCATCGCCATGATGGTGAGCGACAAACACAATGCCACTGCAGCAATGGAAGCTAAATAAGCGGCTACGCCCGCGTTATTAGCATAACTTCCAAATAATGGCAAGCACGCCACTCAACATCTCGCTTTCCCAAAGCAAGAAATGATCAACCACAATGATCATCAGAGAGCGTGCCGGCTAGCACGTCTGTTCACCAGCTCGTTTTGGACCCAAGTCACGTCCGTTCATCAGCTCGTCTTGGACAGAAGTGATCTCTAAAATGGCCCCTTCTTCTTCCTCGGCTAGTTGCTCGCCACATGTAAAAGAACTCCACGGAATTAGTATTGTAGACCCCAATAAGTGTTCAGGATTGGCTATCTACACATTTCCGTCGTCACGTGTTTAATATCATGCGTCGCATTCGCCGTCTCCTTCGCGCGTTTCCTACGTGGCCTTCGGGGTAGTAGCGGGGTAGGGGTAGGTCACCGCCCGATTTCGAACGGGACTCAAGCCAGGCTGTCCCGGCGCCATCGAGTCGCCTCGCCTGCTCCATTGTTCCTCTCTCAACCGCCGAAATGGCAGTTTCTAGCCTTCGATATTCAGCCCTTCTGAGCCATGCGTTTACAGAAAAATTGATTTACAATAAAATATACCTTTGGCCGCCCTGGTTTTTAAACATACATTTAACCTATCCAGACAACCCTCATTATTTACAATTAATTACACGTTGCAAGACTAAATAATTAATAAATTTGAATATAATAAAAAAAAGGAATTATGAATATAATTAATAATAATTTAATTATATTCATTGTGGGTGACGCTGTTACACCACAATGTGGAACAGCAGAGCCACCAACATTAGCGGGCGCAGGCTGCTACGATCGGCAAACCGATACGACTGTGTTGTATTCGCACCAGACGTGCCAACACACACCCGAAAAACCATCGACACGGCGGAGACGTGTTGGACGTTGCTATCGCAAGGAATATTCCAGGTCTCTTGGAAGCCAGAGTGGTAAACCGCCTATCATCAGACCACAAGCTAGTGATTATAGAAGCACCAGATGTAGAAGCAGAACCAAACACTGAAAAAGGGAAAAATTATCAAAAGGTAGATTGGCAGACATTCAAAATAAACCTGGCAGAAGAAGAGGCTGCCGAAGATGTTGATGTCGAGCTTGAGAAAATCACGGACCACATCAAAACAGCTGCCGACTGTGCAAGACCACCATCACGGAGTGCTGCGTAGCAGAAGAGCCTTCCAGCTGACATCTTGTAGATGATTACAATTAAGAACAGGGCAGCCCGTCTCTGGCAAGAATCCAGGCCCAAGGACAGGCGACACCTACATCGGCTGATCCGCAAGATCAAATCCAGAATAACCGAACACCAAAACCAACAGTAGGCAGACAAAGTGTCAACGTTTCAAGTCGGTGATGGCTTGAAGCAGACCAAGCAACTCACTGGACGTCGTAGCTGAATATCACCCCTGAACGGAGCGAATGGACTTGTCTGTAAGCCAACAGACAAAGCCAACACGCTGGCGGATGCATTTGAGGGGAACTTTAGACCCGTCTCGGAGCCAATAGACAGACGCCACTGACAGAGAGTCGAGACAACGGCGTAGAAGAAGAGGGTGAAATCGAAGACCTATAGGAAGAGATCTCTAAGTTTCCCCCGGACAAGGCACCGGGACACGACGGCATCACGAACAGGGTACTGAAGAATCTACCTGCTGGTGCCATCGTGAGGCTGGTACAATTATTCAACAAGATCGCGAGGTCCAAAGTTTACCCGGCAACGTGGGAAAGATCGGTGATCTTCCCGATTCCT
>JARYHS010004335.1:0-23515 GCA_031002005.1 Vandiemenella viatica
AAAAAAAAAATACATAAAAATATAAAATTTAATTTAAAAAACAAAAAAATTCTACTTTAATATATAAGTTTCTGTTATACATATTTTAGTACTGTAATGTGACAACTAAAGGCGTTACGGTTTATTTTTTAAATTTTTTTTTTTTAATTTAGTACAGAACTGTGCTTTAGTAACCGTTCATGGGAACTTGTATTAGAGTGCTGACTCACGTTATTCACTTATCTTACCGAACTTGTATCTTCGGAGAAGAGCCTGTAAACTAAATTCTGTCTGATGGATATTGCTGGTGAAAGTGTTTGTGGTCAATAAAACATTGTAAGCTGTGACGAACTACACGTATGTAGTAACTTTCTTCAGTGGCGTGTGAAAGTACTGTACTTTAGATGACCTGTTTGACCTTTCTTTCAACATAAACCAAACAAGCTGGAGCCTGGTCAAATTGAATCTGTTAAATGTATAGTACTTGGGACTGCTACAGCTACAACCAAATAACTTAATAACTTTAGGGAACTCTTATTATGTTGTCACAATCTCCAATGGCCTTGTGGTTTAAAGCAGTGTTAACGAATAAACAATGTCTTCATTAAGGTGTACATTACTTCGAATTCCGATAACAGCTACTGCGAGACTCAAATGTATTACAGTAGCATGACTTCAATTAAAAATTAATCTTCATAGAGTATAATATGTCGGATTTGACACTATTACGAGGTTTGATATAGACAGTATAAAATAAAGTAAAAAGTAGGATCCAGTGTATTTTCGCAATAACAAAGTGTTGTGTTCGCGGGAGACAAGATTTTTTTGTCTACAGTCCTCTTTCTTTCTGATGGTGGCTTTCCACGGACGTGGCTCCCCACGACGTTACCTATTGTTTCAGCTGCCCGGGCGTTTGATGTTACCGACTGGGCGACGGACAGAGGCTGCGCCATCCTGCCCTTCCACGACCCGCTGTTGATAGCTGGATCAGCGCGGCCGGTAAATACGCGGGTCGTGGGAAGCTACCTTGATCAGGTGCCCTGGCTTATAATGAACGTCTGCCGAGGGAGTGTTATCTGTTTGGCGAGAAACAGGGAGGAGGTGTGCTGAGAGACTTAGAGCTTTGAGAGTGATGCATGATAGAGATTCTGTACATGAAGCAGTGATTTTAAAAGGAATTCCACAGACTCACGGCATAGAGGCGGCACTATCCTTTCTGTGGAGTGAAAGAACTGTGTTAGCTAAAAGGAAGGTAGGCGTTTGTTATTAACAAACTAATAGTTTTTAATTTCTGTTTAAATGGCAAACCACGAGGTCCCGATGTTTCGGGACTGAGAGTATCAGCGGTGGTGGGGTACTCTAGTACAAGCCTCGCATGTGAGAGTTTGTGCTTCCGGACCAGGACATTCTGGTTTATGGTGTGATCATCTGCTCATGTATTCTTGGAAAGTTTTTCTGTCAGCTGATAAGAGTACTACGGAGAATACAGTTATCTGTGTGCTGCTCTCCGCCATACGACACATCAGCAGCAGTCTTCTCGACCATTTTATAAAGAACTACCTGTTACCCGCACTTTGTACGCGTGGATTTAGAATTTGATTGCTAGAATTGGATATACAAAGATGAAAGTTACCTAAGATATGTCAGGAACGCCATCGATATACCATTCTACCGTCGAACCTGTCTCATGACTAAAACTGTTATTCATATCGGAAAAAAGTATCCTATTTCGTTCCTAAAGAAATAAAGTATTTTCTTGTCATCGGTATACACACATAGTCATCAGAACGTAAAAAAAAAAAGACTGAGACTTACTTCCGGATATGCAATACTATTAGTTTAGATCACACAAACCTGCCTGTAGAACCAATATACCCTGAATAAAGTAAAGGCTTAGGGAACTATTCTATCGCCAAAGATTTGCCAGAACATGATATCTTTACTACAAAATCCTAGGCTTGCTCAAACTAAGAAAAACAATTCATTTGCTCCCAGTGGGGTGTGAACACGAAGCCACACGGGATTTTTCTTAAGAAGGAAGCACCTTACCACTGCGCTACGTTGCCATTGCCCTTTATTATTACGCATTACCGAGGACATATTGATATTATGCGTTTGTCTTTCATACTTCATAATTTAATGACAATATGTTCTTATCTATACAGAATATAGTATCCCATGTCCATACTAATGGTCAAATAGCATCTCCTTGTCAAATTTCATCACGATTGGAGTAGCCGTTTAGCCCAAGAAAGATGAAAAAACAGAAAGACAGACAGACAGAGTTACTTTCGCATTTATAATATTAGTATAGATATCAAGATGTTTTACTATGTCAATTATGCATAAAATACTTTCATTTGCATAAACTGTTTTGATGTACAGTATATGTAAATCGAGTGTTCTGGTAGCTCAGTGCCTAAGCGCTGCTCCTGCCCCGGGCACGAATCCCGGCAGGCGCAGAAATTTTGAGAGTTGTGTTTAATTCATATGAGCTATGCCAGGACGCTCCGTGGTTCGGATTCCACGTTAAACTAGGTCCCAGAGGAAAGGAAATGGCCGTCCTACCTCTGACACAATGGCTTAGTACGTCTCCTTCGGGAGGATCCAACCAACTTCGGGTTGTGGACTAAGTTAAGTTATATGTAAATTCATCTTGACAATTTTGCTAATGACCCCTGGTGCCCCAACGTAAGAAAATAAGTTACTATTATTCATTAATACGTAGTTAATCCATAATTATCGTACGATCATCCTGGAACGTTACAAGTGGAATTCTGAAACAATAGTTTAATAGGTCAGGTGTAGTTAAGAGAACAAACAATTCTCCCACGCTTATCTGAGCCTCTGAAATTATGTATACTTTTTACTATGAACTTTACAGTCATTATCACCAAAGAAGAGATGGAAAATTAAAATTCCTTGCTTAAGTAACAATTAGCATTAAGCAGTTGTTCTCTGGTTGTGAAATTTTGAAGAGTTCTACTTGATCATTTGATCTATGGAAGGATGTTCGGTTGTTCTGATCCAACGTTAAAATGTATCCAATCAGGACTAAGGTAAAAACGGGTTTGTAGGGAACTTGTCACCGTTGCATGCTCTCCATCTCAATTAAATCTGATTAAAAGTGTAGGTATATTACTTACAACCCTCTAAAATAACTTCGATTATTACTAATTTTTCATACTATTCGTCCTCTATGAAATCCTGAAAACTTGTTTAATAATGCTTAACCGAAGAAAATGTCGCAACTTAATGAGATTTAGTTACTGGAGCATTCATCTCTCCCATATTTACTTGAGCGTATCAAAATCACCAAATTTATATCTGTAGACGTTGAGCAATTATTTTTAACAAGATCATGTTCTCATTTGTTTCTGTTACACTTGCCGGCAAATCTCGGTTCTCGTTAAAATATAATCACAGAGCGCGGCGGTAAAGGAAATGGCGTAATATTCTTCGTAAAGACTGAAGGATGGCATTAAGTTTTCACAGTAAAAAACTGTGATAGCTTGAAATAAGACCCGAGCCATGAATGAGTGAGTTCAGATTTCAATGGACAGTGCGCTCTTTCAGAAAATAAAAAAGCTCCTTTGCATTCGCCATTCACGGAGTAATAAGGGAAAGCGGGTGGCCTGGCAGCTAAATGAATTACAACGAAATTATTTTCTTCCTCCGCCGTCGCGAAGGAACTTAACGGGAACTTGCTCAGCTCGGAACATTTTCCGCCTTCTTAACCCACGTGTTCAGCTGCCGGCTCCTAGGAATGTTTCTCCGGCTGCGCTTTTCCTTCTGACCGTGGAATCACTCTCCTCCGCTCCAATAAGGAAATTTAACGAGAAACATAACGAGAATTACTGTGAGCTTCCTCCGCCCCTTATCAAGGCAGAGAGAGAACAAAATACCCTCTGCTAGTTTCCTTCTGCTTTTTCCGCTTCCCATTTATTGAAGTGAAATGCTCATTCAAAGTACTTAGATGCTGTTCTGGACTGGTAAGTTACATACAAAACTCACGTCCATAAGACAACAGCAAATATTTAAATCCGATATAACATCCACCCATTCAGGAATGAATTGGGAGGCATATGCGACAGTTCTCAGAACATCGGCTCTTGCAGTAGTATATTCAGTTGTTGAGTACTGCGGTCTAGTATGGCTAAACAGCAGTCACATTAAAAAGATTGACACCCAGCTAAATGCCACAACAGGGATCTCGAACTATTAGATCCACACGAATATAATGCCTTCTCTACTTTCTAACAATCCTTCTCCACATCTTTGTAGACATATTCTTTTTCTCCTCAGCAGCTGGGTGGGTAGTTACATTTTCTTGAGAAATTTAAACTGAGGTCATTCCAGCTTGCCTTCTCCAGTGATAGAAATGAATTAATGTGTTTATTCTATTGTTTGGATGGCTGTGAAGTGTGTAACTTCAGTATAGATAGTTGTTTCTGTCGTGAATGGATGGTGTGAATTACGGCTCCAGCCCATTCCGACGAATCACCATAAACAGCGTGGTATGCCCTCACTTTATACGCACTGCGGAGAGGTTTGACATTAAACCCAGTAATTTGGTGCACAATCTGGTGATTAGCAATTATACATCAGCACCTATCTTACACTACAATATGATGAAAATTTATTTCACCACCAGAACTCGGGCCAGTAACCCATGTGAGCACCGGACACCAACATGGTGCCGAAACCAACTGAGCGAATGGAGCGGGTTGTCAACATCTACATCTACATATATACTCTGCAATTCACAAAATTGTGGGTGGCAGAGGGTGCTCAGCACCAAAGCTAATCTCTTTGTTGCATTCCAATCCCTAATGGTACGAGGGAAAACAGAATTCATATAAGAATCATTGCGGCACCTTATTTCTCTAATTTTATCTTTCCTGTCATTCCGACTCAAATAGGTTGACGGACGAAGTATTTCACTACACTCGTAAGTGAAAGTTGGAGTACACATGTTTACCAATAAGTTTATACGAAACGTGCGTCGTCTATCTACCAGAGACTCCCAGTCTACTAATCAGTTCTGTGACGCTTTCATAAGGACTGTAGCAAGCGGTCACGAATCGACCGGTTCTTCTCTGTACTTTCTCTATACTGTCGATCAACCCCTTACGAAATGGATCACAGATGACACAACAGTAGTTCAAATGTGGACGCACAAGAGATTTGTACGCTATCTCCTTTGTTTGTTCATTACAATTTTTCAAGATTCGATCTAAGAATCGCAGCCTAGAATTAACTCTACCTACTAACGGATCAATGTGTAAGTCCCATTTCATGTTCCTTTGTACTGTTACTCCCAAATATTTCATAGAATCTACCAGAACAACAACTGAACTATACAACGCTTACGACTACATAAATGAAAATAATACTGTAGTAACCAGATGAGGTTTCCCAATCATTGCACCAATACATAGTTTTTATAAAGTAAGCAATCATTTCTGTCTAATTTATCAGATTAGATATCTTAAGACGCATCTTTTAATAACACAGAGGCATTATACATCGACATCAGTAATATCTGACATCATTAATATTGCCAGTCCTTGGATTTGTGTGCATGACAGTGACGGAATATGACATAGGAATGTAGGCTTCACAAAGTTGCAACTGGATGATGTTCTTAAAATGTAGCGTTTTGACACAGGATTGGTTTCTTCATCATAAGGTTTGTATATGCTGCTCGAAAAGTCCAGTGGTTCTCTATTAGTCACCAGGGTGGATGTCACCACCGCGTTTCTCCATACTTGGTCCGCTGACAACAGAAGGGCTCTCGGGTGGTAGCAGAATTTGTAGATTGGACCCTGCAACAAGAAAAATGAATAATCTATGGATCTTTCACTCCAACGGACTTTATGGATATAAATTAAATAAAAATAATTCCTACTTACCACCAATAATTCTTCCTTGTTTGTCGAGTGTGACAGATTCTCCTGGACCATATTACCGTGATTGGTGCAATTTTCTGACGAATACACCAGATATTTCTGGTGAATTATCATAGCAGCAAGGCTGTGTGGCAGATCTGACAGCAGAGTGTGCTCCGAAACACTTGTGCCTGCATCAGCACCGTACTCTGCTGTCAGATCTGCCACAGATCGCCGCCTATCCCGCTAGCTCCGACCACGACGTACTGTGATGAGGTGTGGACGTCCACCACCTTGTCTCCCAGTCGTGGTTTCACCGTCCTTCAACCACTCTGCATAGATGCTCACTACAGTAGCACGCGAACAGCCGACCATCCTTGCCCTTCCCGAGACGCCGCGCCCACAAACCACAGGTCCGTAATTAAAGGGAATTGCTTGACCTTTGCGTAGATATCTGGTGCCAGAAAACTCCGTAAACCTAACAAGGATTTTTCCAATCCATGTCACGCCGAATCGCTGCTGTATTGCGCTCCAAAGATTTGCCAACACACTAATAAGCAGGTGGTCATAATGTTTTGGCTGATCAATGATTTGCAGGTCTGCGAATAAAAGAACACATTTCTTTTAATCTGCTCCATAGAGAACCACAATTTATGGAAAATTGAAAATAATTAAAAGTAATAAACATCATTGTACTTGTCAGCGTCCTTGAAAAATCGCTGCGATCAAATTCTTTGGAAGACATGGTAGAGAACTGTGCTGTATAATGTACCTGTTGAGTCGATACATTGGGACTAGTGGCTGGAGCGTATTAAACGCCTCTGAAACAGGATTGGATAAACGCGTCTAGCAACTCGTCGTCGTTGACTCTGTGGCTCTGGAGGTGGTTTTAGTGACTGGAACCACCTTGAATTTTGCCTCACAACCCATCTTCCGCAGAAATTTGAGCTCGAATATGATTCAATAATTTCATCCTTGCCAGAAATTATTGACGCCAATAAACAAACTAAACGCCTAAATAAACTTAGCTATACCCGGAAAAATGAAATTGTCGGGCTTCACAGAATTAAGTCTTTGTTTTAACGCTCGGGAATAGATTGTTTCAGTCGCCGAAGCACACATTCAGATTTCGGTTTTATATGGTTTTCTGTAATCAATCCATCCGAATAATAATGGTTTCTTAAAAAACTGTCGAATCGCTTCCCTTTCCTTATTCTCAGTCCTCTACCCTTTCTAATAACCCCCAGATGAAAACGTTTATTTGTGATGCAAAAACTGGGGATCCTTCTAGCATTTGTCCTGTCGATTATCAAACAGCCATAAATGAGCCAAACTAGCGGTTTTGCGCTAGGAGTTAAGAACTAAAGTGACCCGCGGTTCAGTTTGCCGGGACACAATGATGCTGCTTGACGTCTGACATAGCCTCCGGTCCGGATGCATGATTTCTGCGTCCATCTCTTGTTGGCTGAGATGCAATTTTTATGCATAATTATTAGTAGCAGAATACGATACTGCCGAGTTACCTATCCACATATGCCCGCAAGTATCATTAATTAAACAAAAGAAAAAAAAATTCGAATAATTTCGTTCATTTGTTTTTTACACACCGTCTGTGCGGTAACTTAAACAGCTGGCAAACCCTACTTGCGACCACTTTTACATCGGCAACCCAAACTTACTATGTTCCTTAGATGTCTATCTTTGAAATGAATAATAATTTATTAAAAAAAAAAAAAAAAACAAGTTAACGAAATTATTTGAATTTTAAAATTACTTGCGGCCATATTTGGATAGGCAACATGACAGAATCGTATTCTGCTAATTATAAGTATAAATAAAAATTGCATTTCAGTAAATAACAAATTGACGTAGAAATTACGCCGCCGGATCTTGGACTAACACTGAGTTGGAGAGGTGGACTTGCACACATCTTAGTCACCAGAGTCCTGGGTTAAATTCTCAACCTCTCCACAATAATTATGGAGGGAGTGTGTCGATGGTGATTCAGTCTTCGAATGTGGGCCTGCACCGGGTTCTCTATCTCCAATTTTTCATCTCTTAAACAAAACAACAAACAAACACCGAAAACACACATTACACAGTCGTCCACAAGTACAATAACACTTACTATCACTGTCGCACAGGGGAAGGCAAGTGGATACTATCCAAGTTCCTCTCCTAGGATGTTACTACACCCTCCATCGTAAACGCCGTCAACCGGGACAGGTATGGCAAACACTTTGAGTCAGGAGCTTAATGAGCACCAGCGATTATAGATTTTCGATAAATGTCTGTTGCTAACAGTTTACTTTGCATTGCAGATTACTACCATAGATAACTTGGTTGAAAATATATCGAACATTATCATTGCTTCTAGTAGGTCCCAGAACTTAAAAACCAATGTCTTCTGTTTCGTCCTATGTCATGCAATTGATCTTGAGTGTAATTTCAAAAGGCCTTATATAAGTCAAGCGACTGCTTTTCTGGAATAGTTGCACTACACACGTAAGAAAAGATATGTTCGCTTTCTTAAAGGTATCTCTTCATTAATTCATGCACGGTGTCTCCTATATTTTTTTATACCACACACAATTTCTCAAGTCTGAACTTAAGAACAAAATATTTACATTTTAAACAAAAAAAAAAATATGTTTAGAGAGTGTTGTGATAACGGCAGTAAAGTAAGTAAAATTTCTTCTCCTCCCAAAACTTTTTCCATTTCCTTGGTCCTTATAGTTAAACAGTAAACGTAAATGCGGATGGTATTTCTGGGTGGGATATCCCCTAAGAGTCCTGCTGGCAAGTGACAGAGTTTTTGATTAGTCGCGCATTTGCCTATTGTAGAGCCAATCCTAGCCTAACCCGGTAATTATGATCGGGTGTAGGGGACCTACAGTTAAACGTGGCATCTGAACCATGGAATCGTTCTGGCATACTTCAGCTAGCTGCGCCAGAGGTGAGTGTCAGGTTAAGGGTCTACAAAAATCCGCGTTAGGGAATCGAACTGGGAACCTTTCGATTGCCAGTCAGACACCTTAACCACTGAGCCACAAGACCACTCAGGCTTTACATTGCATGAAGTAAATACTCACTAAATAAGATGACACAGTGTAAAACTTGAGCTCACAGACAATACATTGTTCCAATCCCTGACACCCCCTGACACAAAAGAAAATTTCCCTTAACCGAGTGCCAGCTTGGGGGCATGGTTATCTTTCCCCTTCCATGCACTATTCCTAATTCGTCGATCAATATCCCTCCAAGCCCCATTACCAATATGCCTAATATATTCCCAGCACTCTCTTCACCTTTCTCATGTCCTCCAATGTATCCCAATCTAGCTCCTTTATCATATCAGTTACTGATTGGCTCCTTCGATAATTTCCAGAGACAAATCTGGCAGCCCTTCTTTGCATTCCCTCCAACTCCTGTATTTATTACCCAAAATGTGGACCCCAAACTACTTTGCAGTCCCACTTTCAGTATCGCGTGATCTGTTAGTATAATTACTTAAATTAACCTGTTCTTTCTTACAGGTTCTTGTTACCTTGTAGTAGTGTATGTGATAGCTGCAGCGTGGTGATACTCACCGGGGTGGTAGAGAAGCCACTTCTTGGAGGCGTAGTTGGTGTCTGGTATGCGCATGTCGCACTGGAACATGCTGGGCGTGGCCAGCTCCGTGTCACGCAGCATGACAGATACGTGCACGTCGAAGGAGCTGCCGTCTAGGCGCGGAGACGTGTTGGTCGACACGCCTGGGACCTCGTGCCTGCGAACAGGTAGCAGCATACTCGCAACACAGTGCTGCGATCAGGCTACAGCACAAGTCACACAGTATGCCAATATTTTCATATTGTAAGGGGACAAATAAATCTCTGTAATATTTGGTGGTTGTGTGATGAATTGAACGCGCTACCAATAATATCGTGTTTGTCACCCAATTTCGGCCAGAATCATCCAAATTGAAGATTGCAGGGATAACAGCTAAAGGGGGAATGCTGGTATAATTCCTTCAAAAGTGAAGGTAAAAATCCTTGATATGTTTTGACCAACAAAGAAATAATGTGACGAATGACGTTCCATTGCGATGGACTGATACGTGGTGCACAAGTATTTCACAAAGCAATAAAATATTTTTTCTAAAGAAATGCGTCCATTTTACAATTTCTGGAGGACTTGTGTTGAATGTAGACTTTGTTATGTTGAAAATGTGCAATTTTGTAGCATTAGTGCTCATTTAATATTCTTATATATTATTTCTCTAAAGAAAAACCTCCTTTTTCTCCTATAGAAGTAAATATTTCTTAAATAAATGGCACTGACGCAGGGCAACTGAGGCATTTTTTTTCCTTAGAAAAGTTTCTTTTAAAAGTCAAGCAGTGTAATCTGGCGATAATGAACATGGATTCTTTCACAACAGTAAAAGCTTTCAATCCGTTGTACAAAATCAGGATTATATAAAATTTTATCCTTTTATCAGGATACCGAGCGTGGTGGTGTAACGGATAGCGTTCTGGCCTCGCATTCGGGAGGACGGCGGTTCGAATCCCCGTCCGGGCATCCAGATTTGGGTTTTCCATGGTTTCCCCAAATCACTCCAGGCGAATGCCGGGATGCTTCCTTCAAAAGGCCATGGCCGAATTCCTTCCCATTCCTTGCCCCCATCCTTTCCCGTCTCTAAAGACCACGTTGTTAAAAAGGGACGTTAAACTGTTACAAAAAAAAAAAAAATTTTATCAGGCGCCTTGTAAGCAGATGAACCACGAGGTGTTGTAACCAGCTGTCAGCTGGGATACGTCTGCCCGAAATAGCCCTGATGAAAGCCCGACATGGGGTACCAAAACGTTGGCAGTAGCAATATAATTGACGCTGCACTAAACCCGCAAAGTAAGTGGAATCCCTCATGATTACTCAGTCACTGTCACAACGAGAAGTGCTTTTAGAAGTAAAACTTTTGATTCATGATTTATGGCAGGGAACACTAAAAACATAATCTTGGCTCCACATATATACCAGTATTAATAAATGGCTGGAGGGTATCAATTTCAAGTTTAGTAAAAACGTTGATGGAAAATACAAGTAGTAATCTGCTTACTTCCTTTTCATAGGTAGGCCAAACGCCTATTCCGATCTCAGTTTTCTGACAATATCTACTTGGGTCTACCAATAGTATCCGTTCTTCCTGTAGGATGGTACTGCAGGGCAAGGTTAGGAAATCTGTAATTACTCATCCTTAAAATGTTACCCTTTCTTGGAAATTCAGAGAGGAAATATTTAATTGATGCCTTGTTTCTTCATTCCTTCTTCTATCATTCAGAGAAAGTACTTTTATTGATGTTAGGAACTTCATTTTGGATGACTGAATTTTATTTTTATATTGCATTTTATTTACCAAAAGTTCACTGCCATTGTTTTATAAAATTTGAGTTGCGTGTCTTCTCGTGCTTTACCTTTCAGTGTACGTCAAATTATTCAACACGTGTATTGAAATCTGTAAAGTTTCTTCTTCATTTCATTATCTGCATTAAAAAAATATTTCACAACTGGGGCAGGTAAAGCATGAGATTTGTTCTGTTTGTTGACTGTCAATCATTATTTTGACTCCAATGGGATATTTCCCTTGCCATCCCAACTTTAATTTTTGCACGAGACAACTACAAATTGTAAATTTTAGTGTTTTATTTACTTATTCACTTTTGGAGTCCATCTTCATTTTCTTGTAAGACAAACTGATCATCTGCAAATAGCATAGTGTTTATGCCTGTGCTGTTTTTTATTTTAATTCCATGATGGAAATTTTCCTTCAGTTTCCTAACTAAGTCATCTATAAACGTATTAAAAAAGTGTTGGAGCGAGACTACAACATTGTCCCACTCCTCCCTTAATTGTTATCTCTTTTGTTAGTTTATCATCCGCATCTAATACAATCTGTGTCCTATTATACAAAGGCTGGATTCTTTTATATTATTTACACAGTTGCTCTCTCTTTTATTTATCGTACGCCTTTTCGTAATCCATTAAATCATTATAAGTATTTAAGCACAGCCTACACAGCCGAAGAAAGTAAGCTTTTTCCAAAAATGTTTTAGTATCTAAAGTCCTGAAATGATAGTGAAAACCGAAAACATGCGCAGTCCAAACTTTTGAAGTACGGGTGTACTGCAAAATAACATTTCAGTACACCTATACTGAAAATTAAGAACACTGAGGACTTATAACCATTGTAACCTAAGGTTGCAGTATACTGTTCTGAGCGTATGAATGTAGATTGAAGTCACTGTCGTATAACTGTAATACCATCTAAAATTGCGTAGCCTTCATGTCTTGTAGATCAGGTAAGGCATATTCATTTTGTAAACGATGTAAACAACGGGTAGCGGCGGAATAGAGGTTAGAATTTTAATGTCTTTTTTATTTATTTATTGAAACCATTCCTTTAAAATTGAAATAGTTATATTTAGAAGTCAATATTAATTCTATTTTTAATCCTTTTTATTTAATCTGTTGTTTCCAGTAACTTTTTATTTCCTTTTAAAACTTTATTTCAGCATTCAGGAACTCCGATCGTTTAGTGTGGCATGGGAAGTCTCTGATTAGTGGTGCGCTGTCTAAAAACAGTTTAGTCGCTCTCTTCCTGTTGACATGCGTGTGTGAATAGTTAATACTGTATTTTCAGTCTTTCTCTGTCTCAGTCTTGCTGTGTTTTGGTGATCTTAATCATAATTTATAGTTTGTTTTCTCTTAATATGTAGGCCTACTCTTAATATCGTTATTAAAACATTTGAAATTGTAATTCCGTGGGCTGTTTTTAGGGAGTTTGTCTACAAAGATACAACCACGATAGGCAGCACCTTTTCGATCATCAGTCGAAGAATCGAAAGTGCGAGCATCACCTCGTTCGCTTCAGTCTCGGAAACGATACAGTAATCACGTTTCGAACTTTCGATTCTTAGGTAAATTCTCCTCGTGTATTTTTAGAATCATTATACTAACTAATATTTTGTATTAAAAGGTTTATTAATTGAATAATAAATAATTGATGTTAATGAATATTTTCTTTACTATTTCGTGTATATAGTATATATGAGCCTGCACCACAGGTATAGTCTAGGTTCTGAATGAGGCTCTGGTAACTATTTAAATTAAATTCTCTTCTCTAGTATCTGTATGCCTGAAGTAGTATTCTATTAAACGGTAATTATCGCGTATCTTTTTACAACAGTAAAGAATGATGATTTATTGTTAGTAATCCCATCTAACATTTCATGCGTATCAATCACTTCTTTCATAAACTCCAAGCTGGGGAAGAAACTTTCGTTCAGTTGATGTGATGATTGATGCGCTGTGGTTCGAGAAGGCTCCGAGGTAGGAAAATTACAGGCTGCATTAAACACATGTGTGGTTTTAAATTATCTCTGGAAGCCTTTACTGATGTCGACGGAAGTTGGAACGTCCTGCCCTGCGGCGGAAGCATCCCTTCCGCGCGAGCCGCTGCTTTACTGTCTCAATGCGCCATTGAGCGCGGCTGACAGCGGAGCCGGATATTACTGGCTGACTGACTTACTGTCCGCTAACGTTTGACAGCGGCCGTGCGTCAGGGGACCGCCACAGTGGCCGGCAGGAAAAAGTGGACTGGGGTCGTGCGATGTCACTTGTCGCTCCACCTGGTGGACGCGTTACGAATTTACCGCCGGTCGCGCGGCACTGACATCCGAAATGTGTTCCCAGTACGCGTCCAACGCCACAAATTGTCCATCGGCCTGAAGGCAGACGATAAAAATACCCAGCTGTAATGTCGCTCACAGCTTGTCTGTTATGTCCCCCTCAGGTCACAACTGTTCACATCGAACGGACTCTTCTCATTATCTCTTTACAACTCTTTTTGCCGACCGATTTCAGTCTCAAACGATGTGGCCACTTTAGGGTCATTCTTCTTCTTCTAATTATCCCATGCCCGAATCTGAGGGTAGGAGTTTACCGTGGAGGATGTACCCATCTATGCTGTAATAAAAAAAAAAAAAAACACACACACAAATGTAGGCAATTGTGATTTGTAATTGTTTTAATATTAAATAGAAATAAGGTTGCTCCGTTATTTATTTTTTACGAAAAAAATATTGTAAAAGACGAACAGGGAATATCTGTGGCGAGTGATCCAATTTCTGTATGTAATGACCTTCGTTTTAGAGCAAGGAGTGAGAGAGGATGGAGCTTGAGAAATGTAATTATAAAGATTAAATTTTTCTAAGTTATTTGAGCTCCAAGTGCTTGACTTTGAACAAACAAGCATGACATTAAATATAAGAAAGCAACGATGAGATCTTGTGAAAAGAAGAGGACATTTGTTCATCTATTGACGATTGTGTTGTTCCGTTTGTTCTTAAAATGTCGTGGAAGAATTTATCAATGAAGATCAATAAATTAAGTTAAAAACATATTTTTTATTTGATTAATTCTAAAAATGTTGAACTGTCGTTATTATTTAGTCGTAAGTGTATATTCTTTCAGTGACGAAGTCATGAACGCTTGTGGCGTTACAGAGGTAAACATCCAGTATGTCCAGTGCTGCCTATTCTACGGTTTTATCCGTAGATCTACGGATTTTTGTTAAAAGTTACGATTTTCGGATTTTGTTAAAATATCTACGGATTTTTTGCAAATTTTTATTATTTGTTTATTTTTACTTACATTCGTGTTTCGTTAAACTTTGAGCGTATAGCGTTAATAGATTATAGAATTGTCAATAATTGTGAATCGTTTCCTTGCAACCGCTAGTGTGAACCAACGATTGAAATGAAATAAAGCTCATATTTTGTTTGATTATACATTTTATAGATCTTAAAATACCGTAATATAGAACTATGGGCGCACTCTTTATGCAGGGATTTTTAACATTTCCTGTTACAGAACATATGCCAAATTTAATGTCAACAAAGAAAATGTATGGTCCCTAGCAGTGGTGACATTGGGAATGTATAAAACATGTTCAGAGATATTTATTATTTTCAATGTAGAATATTATTTTGTATTTCGAATTTTAAAGACCTTGAAATAAAAAGTATTCTTCATTATCACTCTCTCTTCAGTAATTATTGTTTCAGTTAGCGAGTCTCTGGATTTTTGTAACCAACGTACGGAAATTTAGCGGCCATCTACAGCTATTCAAAGCCGAGTGGTTGGCAGCCCTGAGTATGCCTGCATGGTCACGTAACGAGTTTCGAAATAGGAGAGTGGTAGCAGCTGATGTGGCCAGAAAACAAGATGGATTAGGTCCCGTTGCGATAGAAAGGAAAAGTGTATTATTTAATTTGTAGTGGGGAAGTGGTGATTCTATATGGTACAGTGAAACCAAAACAATTCAGAACAATGACTTCGTAAAGACAGTGTAACCGAAAAAAAACTGCCTCTTTACTGTAGTGTATCGTGGTGAGGTTACCAAACGCAGGAGCCTGCACCTTGGAAACACGAGGTTCCGATAGATAATTCACGGTCACGTTTTAAAAGGTGGTTGGCGACGTTCTACTTTCCAAGACAGTTAAAAAGTGTTGTTACATCGCAACTGCTTCTGAACATTTTCCCAATTTTACGTTCAGTGTTGACCAGGTCGAACTTGCAATATTCACCAGAGAGTGTTTCATGGGGACTAATTAACCATACATTTAAACAAAAAATCTTAATAGCAGATTAGATAAAAGACTACGAATACAAAAGCGAAGACTGGTAACTTGACTATTCAAGAATAAATCAGGTAAAGTAATGGGAAATCTAGTAATGGGCACTCTCTTGGAAAAATGAATGGTGGAGGTTCCTCGTTGCCTCCCCCAGTGTATGTGTTATTCTTGGTGTGAATGACTGTGATAGCATGTGTGTTCAGAATAGAGTGATGTTTGTGCTGCATCAAATGAGAGATGAAGAACGGGGCCGCCAAGCTTAACATCCCCATCCATTGGACGAATCACCATCGACAGTGTGGTATGCCCTCACTCCATACGCACTGCGGAGAGGTTTAACACAGATCTTTGGCGCACAATCTGGTGATTAGAAATTGTTCCCCACCACCTCTCCTACTCTCCGACCAAGTCCTGATGCTCAAAATTACTGCCACCACCAGGACTGGCATCACCGAGAGTGGTGGTGTAACGGATAGCGTTCTGGCCTCGCATTCGGGAGGACGGCGGTTCGAATCCCCGTCCGGGCATCCAGATTTGGGTTTTCCATGGTTTCCCAAATCACTCCATGCAAAAGCCGGGATGCTTCCTTAAAAAGGCCATGGCCGAATTCCTTCCCATTCCTTGCCCCCTCCTTTACCGTCTCTAAAGACCTCGCTGTTAGAGAGACGTACAAAAAAAGGACTGGAATCAGCCAATTCTGTGTCAGCGCCGGACATAATCACGGTACCGCAACTGGTTGAACCAACGGGAGTCAATGAAATGTGATGAACTCTTAAGGATGTGAAACTTCAATCATCTCGACTGCCTCAATGAAGGGTTAGTGATCGTATAGTAACTGGAGCAGCTAATTGCTGCCCTCTATTATCAAAACGTGTAGCTTATGTTCTAATAAGTATAAGTTTCGGTTGTGGGATGTGTGTTTACGAAGTTGGGGACCGTCCTAGCCTACGCATAGGTGATTACGGCAAACCGCGTAGAAACCGGAATGAGAACGGCCGGAACGGATAAAGCACATTGTTGCAATTTCAGGGGGGAAACGCTGGTTAAATTGCTGCTGAAATTCTGAAAATACTGCAAACTAAATCAGCCAAACGCTGCGATAATAACGTTTTGAATTGCAGTAAAAAATATTTTGAGATAGCTCTCCTAAGAAGAGTTAATACACGTAGTTTTCTCGTAATAAATGGTACGCGATCGGTGGAAGAGTTTGTGTTGATCTTGTATGTTCGGGAAAATAAGTACCAAACTTAACAGAGGAGATAGATATGTGAAGATGAAGCCTGACCAAACCCAGTGACCCCCCGGCCCTTTTAAGTTTGTTCGCCAAAGGCAGCGGTCTAGAAAATGTTAGCTCAAAAACCTCTGCAGAGATCGCATTGATGCTTTTTACTTTTTGATTATAATTTTTTTTAAAACCACTTCAGGGGTCTTATTGATTTTTTTTTTTTTTACTTTTTGATTATACTTAAACTGTGTTACTTATACCTTTGTTTTCTTTAAATAACAATTGTAACTATAGACAAGTAGTAGGTGAGCTGCAAACTAACTTATAATCGAAATTTTGGCCCATATCCAAAACTGGTTGGGCAGCTTTAGTTAAGACGAATACAGGTGAATTTTTATCTCTACAGTCTGAAAGGAATGTGATAATTGACACTGGTATAATGTCAAAAAAGAAAAAAGAGACAGTTTTCAGTTTCTATCGGATGGAGAAACGGAATTTTTTCGAAAAATATGCAAAACCGCGAACTAAAGGGAATTACCGTCACAGCCACTCCTTGATCTGTATTTGGTTCCTGGCTCTGCTTTTCTGTACGCTCCACAGACGAAAGGCTGATATGAACTCGCTCATGACAGCGCTGGTAGAAGACAGGCAAACAGATTCCAACACTTGTAATTAGTAACTCGAAAAAAACACAAGCTGGTATCAGGGTTGAAAACGAGGAGCAGACTGCCCTTCTGATATGCATTGAGCTCACATCACAGTATTACTAACCGCAACTTATTTTGGACAGAATGACAGAGATATTTGAGCTACACAGTGATAATTATTACAGCATTTAAATTATAACGGCGGTTGATGAATAAAGGGACAGCCTAACATCCGGCTGCGAGATTATCAGTTATTTAATTGAAATGAATTTTTTGTTTTGTATAACTGTTAGTTGCAGAATACGATTCTGCCGGGTTTCCTATCATATATAGCAACAAGTACATTAAATTAACTTTCAAAAAAAATCGTTTACTTGTTTTTTAAAATTAAATTATGATGCATTTGAAAGAGAGCCCATGTAAAGAACATAATCGTTTGAGTTACGTGCGTAAAGGTAGCCGCATGTAGGGGATGGTCGACTTGTAACCGGTTTATACCTTTTATCGTTTTAAGGAAGTAAGCTTTGTTATAACAAGATTCCTTTAATGGAAACAAAAACTTACTAAACCAACACTCGCTACGCGTTCTGAACATCCTGATATTTCTTCGATGAAATAACAATATGTTTTATGATCAGAACTTCTATCTGAAAATTGCAGGTTCAACAGCCAAATTTCTGTCTAGTTTTTTTATCTAAACAGTCTAAAAAATCTTCGTAGCGGTTCCACAAGATGTTAATGTATTGTCGCTAACTGGATCTATATTTTTTTCTTTGGTCACGTGACAATACAAATTATCAATGAACGTCACGCTAACCGCTTCATCATGGAAATTTATTTTCTCTAATTTCGCACTTAACCAAATAAATAAATGACATTAAAATAATCAAATTAATTGTGACTACATCCCCCGCCAATTCCCATGAAATTTGCAGACAACAAAAAGAAAATGGGAATTAAATGATAAATTTTTTGTTTAATATAAATTGGAATTGCTAAAAGCTGTTAAGCTTATAGCGCGCCACTCCGTGCTCCATTCGGAATTTCCCTATACACCCAGTATCCTCATTTCCTGCACCAACTTACATTTTCTCTCTACAAATATCACTTTAATTCTTTCAGCGTTTTTGCTAAATTATTCATTTAACTTATTCCAATCCCTGACACCCTTACCCAAAAAAGAGAATATTCCTACACACTTGCGCCTGAAATTGGAGTGCCAGCTTGTGGTCATGGTCATCTTTTCCCTTCCATGTATTACTTTTAATTCTTGCACCAATATCTTTCCATGCCTCATCACCAATATACGCCTGGACACTCCCAAGACACTCTTCACCCCCTCCTGTCTTCCATTTAAGCCCATTTTAGAACTTTTATCATATCCTTTACTTATTGCGTTCTGCCGTAATTTTCTGAAACAAATCTAGCAGCCCTTTTTTGCATCCTCTCCAACTCCTGTATTTGATACGTAAAATGAGGGTCCCATACTACACTACCATATTCGAGCAATGGTCTGACCAAAGTTTTGTAACCCAATTCCTTTACTCTCTCGTACATCCCCTAATCACTCTCTCCAACAAGAGCAGAATTTTGAAACCTTTTCGTACTAACTGTCCAATGTGGCCTGCCCAGTTAAGCTTGTTATCAAATGTAATGCCAAGATATTTCAACAAGCATTATTCTTCCCCCACCTTATAATCAAAGTCAACCTTTAGTTATTTTATCTGTGTATCTAATAAGCTGACTCTTCTTTGCATTTATCTTCATCCCATGTTTACCAACTCAACTAGATGTCCTGTCCAGATCACCATGCAGCTGTTTACAGTCTTCTACCGTTTTGATCCTTTTATATAGCATTTTGCCATCTGAAAACAATCTAATTTCTGATAGTAAACCATCAACACAATTATTAATTAGAATAATTAATATCAATGGACCCAATACGCTGTCATGTGGCACTCCTATTTTTCCTTCCACTTGTTTTGAGACTGTATTTCCTACCCTAACTTTTTTTTCAACATTTTAAAGATTCTTCTACACAGCAAATCACTTTCTCATCCACTCCAATAGTTTTTATCTTATTTACTACCAGTTTATGGCTCACTCTGCCAAGAAATCGTTTGAAAGATCCAGTGCTACAGTATCAATTTGGCCTGCATTGTCCATTTCATCCGAAGTATCTTGCAAATATCCCGCCAACCGAGATTCTATAGAGAACCTTTACTACGAACGAACTAAGAAAGCTAAAAATAATCTGACAATTGTTGTGCTGACGAGGCTCTGATAGTAACTTCAACGGCTTTATAGTTGATGATGTTTGTTCTTTTGTAAAATAAAAAAAAATAAAAAACAAAAAAAGTTGTTAAATAAAACAGGTATTAGCTCTTGTTGTAGACTATTTCATACTAAACATATTGCAGCAATCTCGGGATTAACGTGCACAAGATAAATGCTTTATCACAGCCTGTACCACGCGTAAAACATATTTGCTTCGAAAGCATCACGTTGTTTATTATTGAGACTGGGCAAGCACTCATAATGTAAACATTGGTCATAATATCTGTGACTCCCAGAGACCTTATTAAACATTCCATAATATGAAACAATTGAACAACTCCGCAGAAATAAGTTGCCAGAATAGTCGATTCGGTGACACATTTGGTCTGATGTCAACTTAAAATAACCTAATAACCAACATGCAGCGAACTTGAACAAAGACCAATAACGAAAGTGGTCAGTTAAATGCCCAAAAAACAAATAAACCGTAATGCATAAATTTTGGTCAAGCAACAACATTAGTGAAAGTTGAATTAAACTGAAATTTATCCTAAGCCTGAAATGACAATTGACATTCGTGTTTACAGCAGAAACTATGAGTAATTTACTTTTTTTTAATTTTTAAAGTTGTTTTAATTAGTAACATGTTACTGAAAAGCAGATACACGCTATTTTCAGCCGCAAAATTTATCAAAAATTTTTAACCATGAAACTCTATGAAAACCATACTTAATAAATGTATTATGCCAATTAATTTGGTAGCAGTTGCTTAGTTATTAAATTGTGGACATAACCACGTATTCCTTCTAATGGTATCTTTGGTCGCTGTTTCTGAGCGAAGGCTGACACATGACACCGTTCTCCAGCCAATAGCTTTCGAGGTGAGTGGGTGACCTTACGAAATTACATAGTAGATTAATGGAATTGTTGACGTTGTTACAATTTTTTTTCGATTTTCGATGAATCTGGCTTATAATTGCTATGCTTCGGGCCAAATGGAAAGGGTTGGCGGGTCGCAGGTAGTTTTTTTTTTTTTTTTTCAACCTGTGGGTGCGACCCCTAGGGGGGAGGTTGTCAAATCTTGCTCGAGGGTTCGCAGTGGTAAGCTAGGTAAAAGTATAAAGCAAGGGTTGTTGGTCTTGCACTACAATAAAAATTCAAGATTTTCAGGCTGTGCCATTTTATTTTTTCAATAAATTGTCAAATCATGGTTCAATTTTTGAAATGCAAATAACCAATTGCAATTGGAGCATACTTCTCTTCTTTCTACCATATTTCACGTAATTTTCGTCATAAAGTCTTTTTTTTTAAAAAATTGATTTACTTCCGCCACTACCACTTGTAGAAAATGTGGAGGGCTGCGCAGATTGTTTGAAAGCTCCATTTTATCCTCGCTCGCAGCGAAGCTAGTTCATGCTCGCTGGCGCACTCGGACAACTGATTGCAGTAAACGAAAACAGACTGCTCCTATGTGGCCGCTGAACCAGCCTTCTCGCCTCACGCAGCGCCACCGCGGCAAAAATATATCACTGTCCGCATAGTTTCCGCGACTACCTTGCACCGCATTTGATTTCTCGATCAGTATGTATAGACTCAATAGAAAGAATATTAAATACGTTGTTTTTTTTAAATCGTTGACATAGTTTTATTACTATCCTGGGGGTTGCCAAAGTTTTTTTTTTTTTTTTTTTTTTTTTTTTTTTTTTTTTTTTTTTTAAATGAAGCTGAGCGGCTGCCAAAATTGTTTTACTTGTAAAGAGGTAGCATATTCAAAAAGGTTGAAAAACACTGCTATAAAGGCACTATTTTCGAGTCATCACCAAACAGTATGACATCCAATAGTAAAACTTATTCGTTGGCACTGCTGCGAACTCCACGCTGCCTTAGACTTATTTCTGTTATAAAATTTTTAATGTTCATGCTACTGTTTCGTAGCCTACAGATCTGTAATTCTGAATCAAATTCGCTGTGTGATCTCCTCCCTGTCATCCACATGTAGACTATAGCTGTTACCCGCGACTTCGTACGCGTGGATTTAGAATTTGATTGCTAGAATTGGATATACAAAGCTGAAAGTTACCTAAGACATGTCCCAAACAACTCCGAGTAGGCATAATATGACGGGAACGCCATCGATATACCATTCTACAGTCGAAACTGTCTCATGACTATGTTTATCATTTCCTTTCTAAAGATACGAAGTATTTCCTTGTCATCGCTATACACATATAGTCGTCAAAACGTAACAACAAGAATACTGAGAAAAAAAATTACATCACTTATATTTCAATTTCAGCGTCGTCGCTCGCTATGGCAGACAAAGCTGCTTCTTTCGTCACCGCCACGACGCCTGAAGACTGTCACAACCAAGTCTCTACATACGTGCACATCTGTCGCGCCCCGAGACGTCAGTGCAGACTACCTCGAACAAGAAGGCGAAATTGAAGAGAAGTGCATTGCTGCTGGCGCCTTCCCACGGGAAGTTGGCATCTGGGCGGAGGTCTCGCACCTTCCTTCTAGAGCTACCGAACGAGTCGTGGAAGGCGTCAGACCAGAAGATTGGTCCATGCAGGTGTGGAGAAAACGACTCGATCGCGGAAATCCCAAGCAGTGGAAATTCACCATCACAGTCCACCTAGATGAACTTCAGTTCAGCTGGGATATACCAACAAGTGACGCCGCTGCTTTCGAGCAGGCCCTGACTAGCCGCGAGCACCACCATCTCGCCAAGAAGCCCCCCTGTGGGAGTCGCGGCGTGGCCGGAGGCACTTGTGTTTCCGACCCCGCTGGCCAGTGACTTCAACTGGGAGGATTACGTCGATCACATCAAAAGAAGATTCAAGACCCACGCCTTTGATCCAGCGACCGGCCGAAACTTCAAGGTGACGCCGATAAGGGAAACCCCATCCCCCTCACCGCCCTCGCCTGAGTCATCACCAGCAGACTCCCCTGCCTCACCTGAGTCATCACCAGTAGACTCCCCTGCCTTAAGGGAAGGCCCAGTAACACCTATCGCAGTCAACTACGCAGGGAATCTCTGCGAGTTACTGGCTCTGCTGCAGCGTTACATGAAGCTGCCCATGTTCTGCTGGCCAGACCATCAAGGGATGAAGATTCTTCCGTCCTGCCCTGACGACTTCGCGGAAGTAATACAGATCCTTCAACAAAACCACATGTCATTTGACATCATGACTCCTGGTCGTGTGAAGAAGAAGTCAGATGCCACCATGCAGACAGTAGACAAACCAACGACTGCAGCGAAGTCGATCTCACGAAAACTGGTCCAGTGTTTCAAGTGCCAAAACTTCTGGCACCATGCCAGTGAATGCACTGAACCAGTCAGATGTGTTCGCTGCGGAGGCGGCCACGAACTCGCCACCTGCAAGAAACCACGCGACGAACCCACTTGCTGCAACTGCGGGTCTGGGCACGCTGCTTCTTACAGAGGTTGTAGATCATGGAAGCTACAACGTAAGAGGCATCCCCAGCAGCGCCGCAAGATCACTACAAGCACAAGACTCCAGGGCCTTGCCGACGGAGACCACTCGCCACCAGCAGTCTTCAGCAGAGAAATAGTCTCCGTCATCTTGAATCCAGCCGTACCGAGAGCAGACCCACCCAGTCGTTCAACAGCCACAGAAAGTTGCGGACACAGAAGACGACTCATGCAGAGGAGCTCATCAACGGCTACAGCAATTGCCGACGACCTGCAGCGACCGGCCCAGATCTACTCGAGACGGCGAAGCATTCCGCTACACACCACTATCGACCACAGGCGAACTACAAGAACTCCAAAAACATAAGCTTAGGCTTGATAATGCAGAT
>JARYHS010004336.1:0-39274 GCA_031002005.1 Vandiemenella viatica
GTCATTTCTTAGATAAATTAAACTGATACTCAGAAAATGCACCTTCAACTTTAAAAGTTCTGGAATGGAAAAATGTATCATGTAAAATAGACTACACTTACTCTTTCTCTATTCTCTTTTTGTTTTTAAATCATCTACGGAGATGTTTCAGCAAAGTATATCTTAGGTGACTGCAATAAATGCTGCAATACTTTTTCCTTACAAGAAGAGGTTATAATGACACGAACTTAAAACAACTTACCTCAACTTCCTGACACAGTACACGAATTTGAGATCAGTAACTTTGCACTATTCAAAATAACAAACAAACAAAAATAATAATAATTCGAACGCAGTCTAGTTTTATTCGTTTATGTTAAATACGCGCCAAAAGTTTAAGAGTTATGCCAGAAGCGAAATCCAGTGTTTCAACGAAAACGAGTATTCAGCTGTAACCGCAAAAGTAATAAAGTAAACAAAACATAAACTTAACTTAGTCCACAACCCGAAGGTTGGTTGGATCCTCCCGAAGGAGGCATACTAAGCCATTGTGTCAGAGGTAGGACGGCCAGTTCCTTTCCTCTGGGACCTACAGTTTAAGGTGGAATCCGAACCACGGAGCGTCCTGGCATAGCACATGTGATTAAACACAACTCTCAAAATTCCTGCGCCTGCCGGGATTCGTGACAGGGGAAGGAGCAGTGAACGTTTTGAAAGCAAGCGGCTTAGGCACTGAGCTACCAGAACACTCAAAAAAAAACATAACCAAACGTTAATCGTCACACACAGCGGAAATTCAAACAAATACAACAGAAATTAAATTTTTCATTTTCCATAGAACCCAATATACGAGTCAGGCTCTGTGGGATGTGGAAAGTTGTCAATTTATAGAAAAATGACTGTATAACTAAATAGATGTACTATCACAGAATAATAATTACATTAATTATATCAGTTATAGTTATATAAACTAGTAGCAATTGTTTTGTACATACCTCTGAATTTAATTCTTAGATGGAATGTCGCTTTCTAAGAAAACACAACAGACACAAAATAACAAGTAGTAATATGACTCCAAAAGGCAGAGATATAAGAAGAAGTTATCAAAGTCATTTATGTTATTAAAAATTTTACGGATTTTGATTTTTTAACATAAAAACATAGTATTTATTGTTGTAAAACTTTTAAATATTTAAAAATATTTTTACGGTGATAATATCTGAAATAGATTAATGTATATGTATTTTTAAAGTAATCGTCATATGTTTTTAAAATGGTTTGGACTTTTTAATGATTTGTTCCTTGCTGTAATTGTACACTATCGCTGGCGGTAATAACGGGCAAGACAAATTTGAAGTGAAAGAAATTTGTGGCATGAGGTGAATTAACCATTTCTAAGGGCAAAATGAATGATTTTAAACAAGATATGTAGCGGCCCTGCACATAAAGCAATTAAATTCAAAAAGAAAGAAAATTATTTGAAAGTATATTATTGAAGTCGATATTACTGCTTAACCCGATGAACATTTTGCGTAACACTAGTAGTTGTTTTTGTAGTTACAAATATTTTTGGAACATTATAATCTATTTTAACAAGTTCTGAGCAATTAACTGGCATTTGCTAATTCGCTGATTGTGTTTTGAGATGGATATGTGCTCCAATGACTAGGAAGATCCTCATTATTAAAAGCAATTGCCATGAGGATTAAATCCGGCAGCTGATTTTGCAGACAGAACATATTAAAACATTATTATGCTTACCTGTATTTATGAAAACTATTTTTTTTTTTATGTGGAGTACGCTAGAAGAGAAACAAATCGACAAGAAATACACGTTATTACTTCTTTATGTTTAATCCAAGTGTTTCTAAGTCTTCGTTGTAGGTTGTCTTGACCTCTACTCAACGTGAGACCCATTTGGCAGCTCTACGTGAGTCAAATGCTAACATTCGCAACCCACTCTACACAATGTGAAACGCGCATATCTGTAGTCAGCGCAACGTTCATCGAAGAAATTTACTCAGCGTGGAATACGCCTAACTGCTGACAGTCAGCGCCACGCGTAGTCTCGATTATCTGAATCTTTCACACACCATGAGCAGCGTTTTGAAGCGCCTAGATACTGTTATAATCGTCGGAGACAACACAGCACTATTTTAGTCTCTGACAGAATTTCCGAAATTCGTCAGATGGAAACACAAGAAGTATGTGACTTTCGTTTAAATAATGATCGTCTTCGCCATTCATTAAATGGAATGTCGATTTCCTCTGTAGACTCAATTTTGTTGATATACTGCGATGAATTGAAAAGGTCGGGAGTAAATTTTTTTTTCTCTTCTAATATTAATCACGCCGAGCATGCTAGTGTAGGTGGAATGATCCACGTTTGTGCTCATCGTCAATCACTTAAATGGAGAAAAGAATCGAATATACTGTGTTTCTCAGGTGGTTAAGTGCGTTTAGATATTTTCCAAGAACCTCCAAGCCTCTAATATCATTTCTAAGCAATTCTTTTGGTGCTAACCAAATTGTTGAAGGGGTATTTATGCTCTCGTTTAAAATTCAGGACCAAGCCTATTACTTGATCAGATCTCTGCTTCCAGTAAATGAACCAAAATTTCTTCAAATATACTTCACAGTTAATTATTGCTTACAAGTCGACATTTGAAATAGAAACACAAAATCTTAACGCAAGTGTAGTTACTCAACTGCAAATCACTCTGCATGAAATAAAACTATACATCAATCATTTCAATGCTGCATTGGAATCTATCCCTCAGGGCCAGCCAAATGATTACAAATTGATAATCACTGCCGAGAGACGACCCGCTGAAGAGCATTTAGGTTAGTACTATGCTCTCACCACAAATGAAGTTGCTGTCATCCTGCTTGGTCAGGAGTGCGACAGGCCTGAAATTTTGCCACGATTTACTTGCAATGGATTAGCTTATCATCCTTTCACAAGGGATATTTTGCGAAGCGGTAGGGGTTACGATGTGTCATTGAACCTCTGCCACAGGAACGTTCAAGACACAGTTTTGTCTATTAATGGAAATCCACTGGCAAGCTATGGTTTGAAAGAACCCGCACCAAACTCATATGGCAACAGAGAATACAACGCTGAAACCAGCCACAACTCTATTGTAATAACGGAAACTCTACGGGACGATTTTCTCATATTAAGGAGAAGAGCAGCGGCGAGTCTTCCATGGTGTCAGTGATAGCTCCATATACAACTCGGGGAAATATTTTTCTTGGATGCTCCTGGTAATACAGGAAAAAATTATCCTCGCACTAATAGAAAAGCAAGGCAAGATTGCTCTAGCTGTGGAATCGTTAGGGATAGCAGCCACATTGTTTTCTGGTGGTAAAACTGCACATGCCATGTTTAAAATGCGAATACAATTAGACATCACTGAAACGCCAGTTAACGGAATCTCGTGAAACACCGACAAAATACCCGTTTTAAGAGATAGTTGAATGATTGCATGGGGCCAATTTACGGTAGCAAATCGAAAGGCAGTAGAGGGTGTCAATAGGAGATGGTACTCGCAAAAACGAAAGACCGAAGGGAGGCATCTGGTTTCATGTTAACTTTAAACACATTAAACATATTACTGGAAGCATAGGACTTAACTGAATAAATATAGTGGTGCTTCCTAGGTTACTACTGTAAACATTTGCTACATAAATTTTATTAAAATTTATTTTATTATTTGGACTTTTCTGTATTTGTATATTCTGTTAACTACGAGGTAAGTAAGTACAGTTTTGAAATTAAAAAAAAAGACGTGCAAATATATCTCAATAATTTTATTTTTACATGAAAGCCTATACCTTACTCTACTTTTCTACATAATTCCCTTCAATATTGAGGCACTTGTCATAACGTAGTACCAGTTTTTGAAAACCCTCCTCATAGAAGTCTGCCGCCTGACTTGTTAACCACTGCATCACAACTGTTTTGACTTCGTTATCGTCTTTAAGACGCTGACCGCCCAGGTGTTTCTTCAAGTGCAGGAACAGATGGTAGTCACTGGGCGCCAGATCAGGGTCAGGGCTGTACAGAGGATGATCTAGAGCTTCCCATTGAAAAGATGTGATGAGATCTTTGGTCTGATTAGCCACATGTGGACGGGCATTGACATGCAGCAAAACGATGCCCTTGCTCAACTTTCCATGTCTTTTGTTCTGGATTGAACGGCGCAGATTGTTCAATGTCTCACAATAAGCTGCTGCATTGATTGTCTCATTACGAGACAGAAATTCCACAAGCAATACTCCTTTTCTGTCCCAAAAAACTGTGCACATGTTTTTCCGGGCAGAAATCGTTTGCTTGAACTTCACTTTGTTGGGTGAATCTGAATGCCTCCATTCCATGGACTGTTGCTTTGATTCAGGTGTGACGTAGGCCACCCATGTCTCATCGCCCGTAACAATTTGGCTTAAGAAATCATCACCATCGTTGTGGTACCGCTCAAGGAATGTCAATGCACTGCCTAAACGTTTGGTTTTGTGCACATCCATTAACATTTTCGGTACCCAACGTGAGCATAATTTTCGGTAATTTAAGTGTTCGGTCACAATGCCATACAAAACACTACTAGAAACATTAGGAAAGTCATCATACAAGGAGCAAATCGTAAAGCGTCTGTTTTCTCCCACCTTATTGTCCACTTTCTGCACCAAACTTTCATCAACGACCGAAGGACCCCCACTCCTTTGTTCATCATGCACATATGTGCGGCCATCTTTAAATGCTCTCACCCACTTTCTCACCATTCCATCACTGATAATGTTCTGTCTGTAAACTGCACAGATCTCACGATGAATATCGATCGGTTTTAGGCCTTTAGCACAAAGAAATCTTATAACAGCCCGTACTTCACAGTCGGCGGGACTCACGATTATCGGAGGCATCTTAAACACTCAGTGATCAACGTAAACAAGGAAGAATTAGACTGTAATGGCGTCAGTGCGTAGGCAAGAGATACAGGTACCCAGTGCGCATGCGCGGAACGCCGATCGTAGTGCTGCAGCCACGGTGTGACAAAACGATACTTACTTAAAAAATACGCCTCGTATATTGGCTACATATCTTATTTACTATGGTTCAAGTTACATTTTTCTTTATTAGTGACACGACAATCAACATCTAAAATGAAAACTGGCATGATATCTGGGCTGGATATATTAGTTCTTATAATATGTGCCAATTCAATTAACATGTTAATGACTTAACACTTGCAACGTTGGAAAAACTTTAATTATTACTATTAATTTAATTGCGATAGAACACACGCTCCGATGGCAATTCCTGCCAACTGATTACCCCTTTTTTATTATCTTATATAATTTGAGTGTTAAGTTCCTCCCCCATCTACTATTGCGATATACAAATTTTAATTTTAAATTCCTTCAGCATTTTTCGCAAATTATTCACCACTTCACTCGGTAATTTGTTCCAATCCCTAACACCTTTATCCACTTGCCCACTGCCTAATGCATGGAATCGAGTACCAGCTTGTGGTCATGGTCATCTTTCCCCTTCCATGCACTATTCCTAATTCTTCGACCAATATCGCCCCAGGCCTTATCACTCTCTTCACCCTCCTATCCTCCAATGACTCCCAGTCCAGCTCGTTTATCATATCAGATACTGACTGGGTCAAACGATAGTTTCCACAAACAAATCTAGCTGCTCTTCTTTGCATGCCCTCAAACTCCTGTATTTGATACCCAAAATGTGGACTCAAGTCACTCTCTATACTATAACTAGGGTTCCTATCAATACTGTTGCCCGCACTTCCCACTATCAATAATCTATTGTCCATAGTGAAATCCTTACAAAGTGATCCTATATTACTTGCCCCAACGTTACATTGGCTTTATCAAAGATTGTGACCTAGAAGAATGTGTCTAACTGACAATGCAGAAGAGAGCCTACACCTCTCCCATGGCTACTATCTTTCAGCAGAACTCTTTTCTTCCTATTTTTTCCTTCACGCCTCTACAGTATTCCTTTTTTTTTTTTTTTTTTTTTTTTACACTTATGGTTTTACGCCTCGTCGTCGTCGAGGTCATTAGAGTCGGGATGGGACTGGTGACAAGGAATGGGAAGGAATTCGGCCATCGCCTTTTGCAGGAAGCATCCCGACATAGGCTGCTGATAGTACAAAATTTTGTTTACATATACTCAGGTCAGATTTTAGGTGTTATTATTGTAATTCGTCATGATTTAGCTCAGAAATAACCTATGAGAACATCAAAAATCAGGATGTCTTTCTCTGCTAGTATGAACAGGAAGGGAGCATAGGAACCAAGAGCAGGAGAAAACAGGGTGACAAAGATGGTGATATCGCTGGACTTTAGGGAACAATAGTGGTTGTATTGGAGGTGTGTAGCACTACGAGAGATTTGCTGCAGTAAAAGAACATCAGGAGAGCAACGGGAAATGAAGGCTTGTGATAAGTTTTAGGAGTACCTGGAGAAGGATTAATCATCAGAACATACGCGCCTTGCTATGGATGGCGAGGATGTATGGAAGAGAAAGTTTTGTGTGGAATGGATGACAGCTATTGAAGTGTAGACATTGTTCTATTGTTGTAAGTTAGTGGGCTTGATGTGAACAGTGGTGTGAAGGCACCCTGCGGGAGGGCAATGCCCACTTTGAGGAATACGACGTATGTGGGACCAGGTGAAGTTGATAGAATGGCTATTGTTGAGAGAATTTTGGAAATCTATGAGATGGTTTTCACTGTGGATCCAATTCATAAATATATCATATACATATCTAAACCAAGAGGGAAGTGGTGCAGAAAGAAGTCACAGGTATAGGTTGGCATAAGATGGGACTAGGTTCATACTCATGGCAGTGCTCTAAGGCCCTTATGGCGGGGGCTGTAGGAACAAAGAGCAGAATAAGGAGTGGGGTCTGTGGACAGACTTTCAAGGAAGTATGGGATGTCTTTGATGAAGTATGGAGGATCTGCACAAAATGTTAATCCATGAAGGCTGAAATCCATCCAGTGAGAGACCCAAATTCCACAACTACTTGTGTAGGTCACCAAGGATTGGCAGCTTTGTTAATTCTGGGAATAAGGTGCGGGGTGTGGATACAGCAATTCTGAGGGGTGAGAAAGAAATGGACTGTGAAGAGAGGTACTGTAAGGTGCTCTGGAGGATAAGGAAATAATTTACTTCCTGGCATATGAACATAATAGGATCTATAGATGTGAACAGTTGGTATTGGTAAAGGTGAGCTGGCGCAGGGCCTCAGACTTATAATCACTGTGGTCCATGACCACGGTAGTTGAGCATCTATCAGCTGAGAGGATGGTCACATTATTGTTCCTGGACAGTTCTCACATGGCTCTAGTTTTCAGGGATCTGAGGTTGTTGTAGTGGGGAAAGGCATTAAGGAAATAGGGTGAGGACAGGGTGGAAGTGAGGAACTCATGGCATAGAAGCAGAGGATGGTTTGGAGGAAGAGGGGTCGGTCCAGTTGAGAAGCAGGTCTGAATTCCTTTAGATTGAACTTAATCTTGTCTTGCCGATTGTCACTCTCCGCTGTGATAGTGTTTCCGCTGGTGGAGAGTGAGGTAGAACGCTAGTGAGTCCTGTACCACAGCAACATGGTTTAACTTGGTGGTTAGGGAAAATGTGAGTCCCTCGGATAGAACAGAAAGTTGGGGTACTGACAGTGGTGTGGGGGAGAGGAAAACCAGGGATTGCTGAGGTTAGCTGATAATGGGGCCAATGCTTGTGGGATGGGCGGAAGAAGGCTTGGGTGAGGGAGCTTAATAATGTGAGCAAGGTTCGGGGAGATGATGGTGTGTGTGATGGGCAGAAGTGGAGTGTTGTTAGGGAAGGGACAGACCCAGAGGAAAAACGAAACTTTAAGTGTTTGGTATAAAACACATAGTTTAAGCAAGTGTTCTAAGACCTGTGCGCGAAAGGACGTAAAGCTTTTTCGAAACGTTGAGTGATTATCGAGTGATAATCGATTGATTTGTACGTGGTTGAAGTGTGAACAGTTCCTTGCCGCTAGCGCTGTCGTCGAGCTGAGTCGGCGCATCGCGACCTGCCAGCGGTGCTCTGACGAATCAGCGGCTTCGCGCGGCACGCACGCCGCGCCGGACATCTGATGCCGTTGATCAGCTGCAGTGAGTCACTACAATAAACAAGTTTTCTGCTGCCGCCAACATGGGGTCACCAGAAGAAAGCTCTGACAGGGTTTTAAACCAGTGTAGTGAAAAAATCGGAAAAGATGTGAGCGGAATTAGTCAAGCATCTAAATGATATTTGCAGCCAAAAACTCACTGAGGTTAGAGTTAGAGAAATAAAAGATAAAATAGCCTGTTTGGCAATAAACATCGCCTTCTTGGAGGGCCTGCTGTGTCAGCTAAAAAAGGAAATGAAACACTCAAAAAAGAAAATGAAACACTCAAAAAAGAAAATGAAACACTCAAAAAAGAAAATGAGCAACTCAAACAAATTAGAGGAGAAAAAGTCCCCAGTTATGCTGCGATGGCAAAATCTGGAGGATCGATTGGTGTGAATCCCAAAATAACTCAGTCCACAAAAAGTGCGGTTTTTATCACTTCCGAAGGGGAGGGGGGGGGGGGAGAACCCGAAACAAGTAGCTGAACAAGTTACAAAAATCATAAAACCTTGGAGGGATAAAATTAGAATCAACAAAATTCGCACAAGTAACAATGCCATTGTAGTGGAAACAGAATCTCCTGAGGATTCGCAAAAAAATTCTAAATAACGAGGAACTGGCTGAAAAGATGCGATGCGAACTCCCTAGAAAACGAAGGCCACTTATGATTTTTTACGACATACCAATAACAATTCATGTAGACAACCTTGCTTATGCTGTCTACCAGCAGAACCTTGAGGATAAAATACAGAAAGGTTCAATTTATGGAAGGTTTTTAACCAAAATTTAAGACTGGACCAAGAGAAAGAGCAACAGTTCATCATGTTGTGGAGGTGAGTCCTTCTGTTAGGAAACTTCTGTTGCAGCAAAAGAAAGTCTTCATAGAATTTTCCACTATAACAGTGAAAGACTACGTTGTTGTACCAAAATGCAATAAATGTTTGGATTTAGGACTCGTCAGTAAGCATTGTAAGAAGAACAATAGTTCTTGTTCACACTGTGGAGAGGAAAACCATCAAAGGGATCAGTGCAAGAAAGGTTCTCAACCTTCAATATACATACCGTATAACAGACGGGGCCAAAGCTGCAACAAGAAGGGCAAAGAGTGTCATACCTACCAATTACTCCTACAACGAGCTGTAAACATGACTGATTATGGATAGTTTACTACAAGGCATTGATATGGGAAACGCTATATACTCTCAACAGGCAATGTAATTAGGAAAATAGTTGAGGATGTAATTGGGGAGCAGACTACAAAAACGAAAGGAAAATCCCCTTCAAGACAAAAAAGAAATGCAAAAAAGGCTGCCTGCTTCAGAGAGAAACTAAAAATGGAGAAGTACCATAAGAAACAGGATGTTGGAACGCACTCATTACAGATTAACGAAATTTCTTCGAGTTTCATCCCCGGAACCCTTATGTCAAGAGGATTGGTCTTGGTTGGAATACAGAGAGACAAAATGGGGTTGAACATTACTCAAGACCTGTAGCAAGTCCAAAATTGGTGGAACAATCGCTGAATTTTGGAAACATAGCAGACAGACACAGTTCTAAAACCCCAAAACAATATACAGTGATTTTGAAACAAATTTAAAACTCGGCCGACTGGAGGAGGTTCCGAATCTCAATGTGGCACTGAGGCATCTAACTCGAATAGCGCATCCAGCCGGTAAATATGTAACCTTCACTCAACTAGAAGCGATTGATCGTATACATCTAAAATCCATCAATCATCCTACAGAGACTTCTCAGCTTCTCTCTCTTGTGCATAAAGTCTTCGAAAGAAGGAATGAAACTTTTGATCCCGATCAAATATATAAACAGTACGTATTAACTCATGGGCGTGTAGTTTTCGATTCAAAACTTCCATGGCCACAGTGCAATGTCCACACCAGACATCCATAAGCCACAAAATGTCTTGTACGCTACGAATTGCACAACTAAACGCCAGGAAAAGCAAGTTGGTTTTGCATGAGATGAGGAAGCTGTCAGAGGAACATAAATGGGATGTCATATGCCTTCAGGAGACACATTCATGCCTCGGGAAGATTCCTTACATGCTGGTTTCGTCACAGATAATCTCAACAGGTAGAAACCCTATGACAGCAATAGTAGAGCTATCCAGACAAGTTACTGTAACTAAGATAGTGCAGTTCTGTGATGAACATACGACATGTGTGGAACTCATTGCTGACTGGGGTAGTGTAATTCTTGTCAATATGTATTTTCAATATAGTGATCCCATTGAACCATACATTGGGAAAATAAGAGAAGTGTGCACTGCCCTAGTCAACAGACCAATAGTAATAATGGCTGACGCCGATGCTAAATCTGAACTCTGGCGCGGGGTGACAAACACGAGAGGTGAGTTTTTAGTGGAAGCTATTAGTGAACTGAATCTAGAAATAAGAAATCTACCGCATAAGCTCTACACATACAGTAACCGAGCAGGAGCTCGGTCAAACATTGATCTAACATTGACCAATCTGCGACGTGGGAACTTATTGAGAAATTGGAACATTTTAGAATTTTTAACTACCAGCAATCATAATGTTATTACTTTTGAGTTAGTCAGACGGAGGAACGATTTTGACAAATTGGAGGCACAGATTTCCAAGGTGCATTACAACATCCGACTGGATGGGCTGAGGGAAAGTTTTGCACAACAGGAAATCCTATTAGATGATGATTATGTAGATCAAGCCGCAAGAGACCTTACCCGGGCACTCCAAATATCAATGAGAAGATCTATTCCTCTAAAGAGAACCATTGGTACAGTGGACAGACCTAGGACTGATAGACTGCAAAGACTACGACAAAGGATGCATAAAGCAAGAAAATATTACCAACGTTGCCTCATCTCCAATATTAGAGGACAGCTGCTGGAAAGATTTAGACAAATTAAAAGTGAATCCCGAGAACTGTTAATACTAACTAAACAAAAAAGTTGGAAACATTTGTGTAAACAAACTTACATACAGACCCCTGGGGTATCCCCTACAAAATTGAAGCAGGAAAGGTAAAACCCCCAACTACACTGTCTACTGTGCAGAAACAAGATGGAACCATGACTACGAGCTGGAAAACTACTGCAGAAGTGTTACTCCAAGAACTCCTTCCAGATGATAAAGTGGAAGATGATGAGATGGAGCATAGAGTGCTTTGTCTGGAAATAGACCAACATAGGCAAAGTATCACCGACACTCCAGATATTAGCATCTTGGAGGTAGTACAAGCAATAAATGCATTGTCCAGGAACAAAGCTCCGGGTCCAGATGGTATTCCAGCTGAAGTAGTACAAGAACTGGTAGTGTCAGTAGCCCCCACTTTGTGTAAGCTCTATAATGCATGCCTGCATCTGGGAAGAGTACCAAACATCTGGAAGCAGAGTGAGATACTAATCATCAAGAAGGGAGATGACAAAGATCCAAAATTGCCTAACTCTTATTGACCCATCTGATTGCTAAATGTGCTGGAAAAAATACAAGAAAAGGTGCTGTGCAAGAGGTTACAAGAATATTGGGGGAAGGACGGGATTAATCCAAACCAATATGGATTCAGAGTGGGTAGATCTACAGAGGATGCAATCAACCGGACAATGAATCTGATACAGAATTCAAATAAGAATTATGTGGTAGGGATTCTTGTCGATATATCTGGCGCATTTGATAATTTATGGTGGCCTGCACTTTTGCACAGCTTAAGGAACTAAATTGTCCAAAGAACTTCTATAACACCTTTAAAGATTATTGTAAGAACAGGTACGTCAAACTTGGGTGTCCTGGAGTATCCATTGATAAAAAGCTAACAAAGGGTTGCCCACAGGGATCCATTTTTGGTCCGATATTTTGGAACATTGGGCTTGAACCGGGAATGGCAAGGCTGCAAATAATGCCCTGAACTCCTGTTACTTGTCACCTTTGCTGATGACCTATTCTTAATTATAGAGGGTAATAAAACCAGAGCTGAAATTGAGGTTCTGCGTGAACTCAGTTGATGGTGCAGACAAGTCAAACTAAGATAAGTACCTCAAAAAAAACTGTTATATGTTACTGAAAGGCAGATTACAGAGCAATCCAACCATTAAAATAGACAGAATTACAATAAGAAAAAGTCCTTTCAGTCAATACCTTGGTGTGAAATTAGACGAAATTCTAAATTTTATGGCCCATATGGAGGAAGCATGTAGAAGAGCCACCTCAGTCATGAATAAACTAATCAGTATGGGGCAAAGACGTTTCCAACTTTCACCACTTGTTATCCGAATATACCACAATACAATATTAACATCAATTGTAGGCTATGCAGCCAGCGTCTGGGTGATACACCTCAGAAAAGTAAAACCCAGCAAACTTTTGAGGAGGACACAGCGAAGTATTTTAATCAGGCTGAGTGGTGCTTTCAAAACAACAGCAACTGATGCCTTTACCATGGCACTTGGGGTGTGGCCACTGGACTTGGAAGTTTGCAAGCGGGGAGCATTATACTGGCTCAGGAAAGGGAATCTGGAACAGGTAGAGAAAATCATGGGAGCACCAGCAACAACAGCTGAAGAGGTAAACAAATTGTTATTGGAAGGATGGCAGCAAAGGTGGAATGTTAGCGCAACATGAAGAAGGACGTATGATATGTTTCCAAGTGTCTGTGAAAGGCTCAAAATGTCACATCTTCTCCCATCGCCTGGGCTGGTATATTACTTAACGGGTCATGGCCCATACAACAGTGAACTGCAAAGAAGAGGAATAGTGGGCAGCGGTAGCTGTGACTGCGGAAACGAGGGAACTACGGAACATGTTGTATGGGTATGTGTTTCAACAGTGGAACAAAGAGCACCATATCAGCAAATGTTACAGGGCAGGCACATTTTTGACATATTGTGTGACCAGGAATTATGGTACTTCCTTGATGAAGCTTACAATCTGGCCTCACAAGCAGCCAAAGAAAGGTTCTTGGCACTTAAAAACGGTTTAAACTGACAGAAACACTTTCAACCGACAGCGACCAGCGAGTGATCATTCCCAAAGAAAGACACTCCCGATGGGTCGAAGGAGGACACCTCTACTTCCAGAAGTCATCTCCTGAGGGAGGTAAGTTACTCCGAAGTGGCTGTGCTGGGAGTAAATGTTTAAAAGTATCATAAATGTACAAAGTGAGAAACAGTGAAGTGATTTGTGTATGTGAATGTTTCTTTGTTTAATTATATATATCAGTATCTGTGTGTGAACAAATGTTACTCAAATTACTTATTTACAGTATATATGTATATGTTCATAAAAAAAACAATAACACCTATCAAATACATTCTTACACATTGTTAATTTAATTATGTAACTAAAATTTTGTGAAATTTGATAAGTTTGTGTGTTACTAACTAGTTTTACATCCTGAACAATATTTTGCTATTATTTTCAAACTATAATTTTATCTTATGTACCTCTTGTAATATAGTGGAAACATGGGCCCAGAGTAGAATCTAGGTCTGGGCTATTATGTACCAGGGTATAAAAATAAAAACAATAAAAATTTTTTTTTTAAAATTAAAAATAATAAAAAAAATATACCCAGAGTGTGATAGCTTGTAATGAGAGCTGAAAGCTTGCACAGGTGTTTTTGCATCTGTCTGCATTGTGTCTAGATCAATTGACTAAGATAAATGAGATGAGGGATTAAAAGGTAGAAGATTTTGTGGAGGAAGGCCAGTTAGGTGGAATGAAAGTTGGCTTAGTTCACTTATTATCAGAGAACCAGGTTGAATGGAAATCTCTTGCTTGGGTTATAAGACAGCAACTGTAAACTCCGACTGTTAATATTTTACATACTTTGATACTATACAAATTCTGTCTGTGCTTAGTTCTTTTGCGAATCAGCCACCAGCTTCTTGTATATGGTATATTTTGTTACAGTACTTCACTGCAAGAAGTAACAGTGGATCAAAGTCTATTGCTAAAATAAATAGTATGTCCAAAAAATACTTTCACTAAGTTTGTAGTAAAACTGGCATTAGATTACAACATGTTTGAATTAAGATTAAATCAGACTTTGAAATCCTAAGGTGAAGATGCAGGATATTACAACATGATCCCAATTCACACGCTTTTGTTCAGATAAAATTTACTAAGTCCTCAAAATTCCATGAATTTAGCTTCCACTAAATGTTCAAAAACTTATGGCAAAACTGTTTCAAAGTCTATTAAGTTTATCACCTCATGTCCCCAATAGAAATAATTTGAAGGTCTGATCTCTACTGAAAAATTTCCAGCATCAAAACTTTTGCTATGCTGAATTTATTCAAAGTCCAGAAGTACATGATACAGAAATTTCTGTCTTCGCTGTTTCCTTATCACAAAAAACATGTCATGGATGAACTTTTTTAACCAACTGTGGGCGAGGAGGAAAATCTTATTTATATACCATTTGGCGTGGGAACGCATCAAATTCCTGGAATCATTTTTAATTCAATCCCTCTTGTAAAACAGATTATCCTATAAACTTTTGCCTATGACAACGTTTCTTGTATGTTTACTCATTTAGGCGTTATTAATTTTAAATATGTGAGAAGAGGCAATTTCACTAATCTGTCTAATTTTAAAAGTATTTTGTCCCTCATAAAGTTATGTATACCAAACGATTTCTTTTGATGTTCTGTTTATTTGGTGCCTGTGGCTATTTTTGTTTGGATGCAATATTTAAATCTCTCCAATTGTGTTTTACTTTCAATGCTCCAGGTGAAACCTTGAGATTTCAGAAAATCATATCTTTCTTATTTAATTGTGGTTTTAAATGAGGTTTTCATTATTCTTTAAATGTCACTCTTTCTAACTAGCCTTATCCCATTTTCAACAACTCTATTTTATAATTAGGTTTTACACATGTGTGATGTAACTCGTGGTTAAACTTTTAAGCTCTATTTTCACCCTTTAAACATTTTTTTAGTATCCTACTGTTATTGCATTATCACCCTATTTAAAATCAACTTTCATTTGATCCTAGTTCCAACTATGTATCTATATTATTCTGAAAGCAGAGTTTATTTTATACTTATCTAAAAAAAAACACTTAGTGTTTGTCTATTAACTGAAAAATATGTTATAAGGTCTACTTATATGCTGACGATTCATTGCCATGGTTAGATTTTATTTATCATTCCACTGTTTATCCGAAATTCTATTGTCTATGCACGTGTGTTCTTGCTAGCTACCAACATTGCTAACTTGCCTAGTTAGAATAAAACTCTTCAAACTCAAATACTGCGTTAAATAAAATTTTCTGACCCTATAAAAATTACATAAAAATGCTTATATTTGATTATAGTAGCTGTGTAAATGTTAGTAACATTTTCCATTTATTTTGACGGTTCCTTCTCTACCCACTCACATGATACCAAACCATTTTTCACTTGAAAGTTGCTTAAATATTAAGTTTATGGTTATAAAATCTATTTGCAATATTAAAGGCTCTATACTCTTTATACTCTAGGAATCCATTGCTTCGTTATAACCAGCTCGGCCAGGGTAAGGGATTGTGTGAAGTGAAATGCACAGAGGGAAAAGGGGAGTTGTGGGTGGCAACCAGAAACTGCGTTTTATGGTTAATCTATTTGGGGATAGACAGGATTATAGAACAGTATATGTGAATATAGTTTTTTCAAGTCAGGAGGTATGGAAACATAGAAAGAGAACTACGTTTCTGTAGGCAATATACTATGGCAGAAACAATAGTCTCAGAGCAAATGTAAAATGGTAATTGGTGTAGTGTCTTTAATAGGGACACTAAAGAGAAAAACTACCCACCTACAGAGATCGCTAGTATGGAAACTTTAACAGTGGCATGTACGTATAAAATAATGATCAGAAACTAAATATAGCAAATAAAAACTTACAACACAGTGACCGAGTCAAAGCAAATAATGGCGAGTGCCAACCAAAATGATAAAATATAACTATTATTAACAGGAGAAACATACAAAAATAATGATAAAATGGCGATAATAAACATAAATGACTGTGGGACAAATGAGATACAGTTCGATAATGTTCCAAATAAAACAACTATATAGGTGTGAACTGCAGGGCTGCATTTAAGCTCTGTGGGCCCCTAGGCTATACATGTGGTATGGGCCCCCCTGTCGGCAGTGGCCCTGGCTGCCTAGCTATACTACTGGCCCAGGCGGGAATCCAGGGTTGTGATGCAGGCCCCTAGGCTGGTGAACTGGAGATAATATTTACAGAAAAAAAATGTACAATCGAAGAAGGGGCTAGACACAGAAATCCTCGGAAAAAATACTGACCATAAGGCAAACATTTATAAACTATGATGAAACAAGACAAAAACAAAGGAAAAAATTTATACAAATGAGAACAGGACACATGAGATGGGTTGCAGTGCATATAAAATTACCAATGATGGGAAAGGTTTCCTCAGTGGCAGGATTGGACTAGTTGGTTATGGCTAGATATGTGCTGGAAAACTTGCAGTCTACTATGAGGGAAGTTGGATATACATGATAGTTTGCTAGTAGGGAGGTCAGTATCTATGGACCAACATTTTAAGGTTGGAAAGTCTACAGAAAAACACGATACAGAGGGAAGGAAAAAGTATATTAGAAAGGTTTTGATTCATAATGATGCACATTTCAGGAAAGCCATGTAGGCAGTCTTTTATAAATTGGAGGATTTGCTGTATGACTAATATAGGGCTTCGGTTAACTTTTTTTACCTGCTTAACGCCTCTTAACAGCGAGGTCTTTAGAGACAGGTACAGAACAGGGGTTGTGGAATGAAAGTCATATCATGCCCAGCACGAGAATTATTTTTGAGAAATACCTGGGTAGTAAGCGTGTGAAATAAGGGCTCCTGACATTTGTGTGCACTTCATCAGAAGTGACTGCTGGGAACTGAATGTTAGGTGTGGAAGGGATTGCAACTGTCAAATTGAAAGCATCATTGTTAAGTTGTGGACTCGATGTGAACAGAGATTTCTGCAACCTTTCCTTTCAGAAGTGTAGACTTTTAATAAAAAAATATTTATAATTCTTCTTTCTTCATACTCATTTATTTATACATTATTGTTACCATATTTCATTACACACATGAACACACAATTTTTTGCTATTGGTCTCAAGACTGTTATTTACATGTTTCACCACTCTCCTACACAGCTTAGTGTTCTCATAAAATGTTCTGAAGAGTATTAGTCTTACTTCTTATGCAAGTGATAGGTTTACTTTTCCTAGTTTCTTTTTTTTTTTTAATTTCAAATTAACTAGTTTGTTATGAACTGGGATTTTATATTTTATAGTCATCCATACATTGTTTTGCTTTATTTCAACTTAATTTGCATTGGTGTTTTCAGTCAGAAGTAACAAACTTTCTTTTAGCAGGGTAATATGCTATTGTTTTGATTCTATAGAACCGTGGTAAGCAGATTTACTTTTGTACATGCTTTTTGACACACACTAATGTGATCAATTTAGCACTTTGATCAGATTACTGTAAATCATGCACAAAAAAACAAAATTAAAAAAAAAGAGATATGGAGATAACTTCTTTTATCAAACATTTGCAGTAGTATTCAACTGCTTGACAAATTATTCAGTTTGTTAAATTTACATTTTGCTAGTGGAAATGTCATTCATCTACAGAAAACATCCTTAATTATATGGAACCCCGGCTCCACCATTTGGGCTACTAAACTCCAACAGGGCAATAAACAAGTTTATTGGCTCCTAATATGGTATAACATTTCACAAACAAGCAGCAATGTTTAGCTCATTTTTCAGCTTTTAAGTCTGCCAACAGTACCAGGGACTGTTCGGTCACTTAAGAATTTAACTGTCAACTATCAAAACTTTATTTCAGTATGTCCAGTATATCTTAAATATTTAACAAATCATTTTGCCTCCTACTTATTAGATTATTCCTGAGCCATCAGCTTTCAGCAACAAATGAAAAGAGTGAAAACTTATTTACAGATCATTTTGCCAAACAAATTGGAACAACATTATTAAATTAATTTGTAAATATGCGGAACACAGCATAGGATCAACAAGCAAGGGATAAAAGAAAACATTTTTATATATTTTTTTTATTTCATAACGTAACATATAAATCCTAAATAAAAAATATATAAAAAACAATTGGTCTATTTTACAGGCATCTGTGACAGTTTAAGATCAACAGGACGGAATTGTTTATCACTATTATTTAAAGTCTGACAGTCCAATAGTCAAGCCCAGATACTTGAATGTGCGTTAAAGATCAACATTTCTGGTTTTAGGCAAATTGGTATAGTGGTTATAATTTTTACTTACAAAAATGTTGATAGCAATTCTCATCCAAACTGGTACTTACTATGAGCCTGTTAATCATAATAGCAAATACTAAAACATCAGACTATTAAATTCAACATTTATATATTGTTCATCAACTTGTTACCCCTAACCAAAATTAAATGGACCCAGATTAAGGCACATCAAGTGGATGGTGTACTATCACACATTGTGTATATTAATACAAAACTCAACAATGGAAACATTTCAATTTTATATACATAAATAACTGAAGATTAAAAATGTAATATACAACCATTAGTCACGTGATTAATTTTTTACAAGCTGGATGTCACATACAGCACTCCATAAAAAAAGTTCTATTTTCACACACACTGAATTTCTTTTATATAATTATAGTAATGGAGAAATATAAGTGATAAAACCATTTGGACTTTGCAATTTATACTGCCAGAATATAAAACACACAAACCATCAAAAAATAAAGAAAAGTTTCATCTCAAAACCTGTAACATCAAAATATAAAATGGACGGACAAGATGGAAGCAGCTGGCATTGATCAAGAATTTAAATTATAATACACCTGATCTAATTATTTATATTTTTAATCAAATTGTGGACAGTTATATAATCTAAATAACTCAATATTTAAAAACATGCCATTTAATTATATGTAAAATACTCAACTGACATACTAAAGATTTAAAGATAGAACTGAAGATCTAAAAATATGCACAGCCACATGAGAATGTCACAATAGCCATAATTTATTTAGAATGAATATATATACAAGCTGCCATTGTATTTAAAGACCTTCAGCTGTTTAACAAATAAAGATTGCCTATCAACCGTATACTTTTTTACGGTGCAGGATATGTGGAAACCAATAACTAAGTTATTACATTTCTGCAGACCAATTTTTAAACTGCAACTTTAATTTTAAAAAAAATCATAAAAGCAACTGGGAACTACATGAAATAATAATATTCCAAAGATTCTTGTTGCAAAAGAAGCCCGAATTAAAGGCTTCTGCAACTAAATAAGCCATTAATTTGTAACACATTGTTAGCTTTATTAAGTTCCTATCACACCCTCAAAATGTAATGCTATTAAAATTGCTGTATGAATGTTTAGATTGTTGAAAGAAAATTAAAAGCTTCAATATAGCTATAATGATGTAATGACTGAAAACAGGTAAAATAATAATAATAATATATCTACAACTAACAGGCAGTGTTTTATAAGGCTGAAAAGGTATTCAGGTAGCAATAAATGTATGCACCCCTCACATAATGAAGTATGAGCTACTTAAGTTTCAAATAGCCAATGCCACCTTCCCCCATCCCTCCCAGTTCTTATCCTACTATTCTTCGGGGTACAAGAATGATGGCACTATATAGGGAGCGCCCATAAACCACGTAGATCCATTTTGGCCTCCTGTTAACCCACCCCCCCCCCCCCCAACTGTATGTAGCTTTTTCCCCCTATTGATTCCAGAAGACATTTTGTACCGTTTTCTCTTGTCAGACGATCATAAAATACATACGGAGATAATTACACAACGGATATTTACATGCTGCACAAGTTTTCTGTACCTCATTTTAACTATTACAAATAATATGGATGAAAAGTTACATGGCTTGGCTTGGATGCCCCCCCCCCCAACATAGCCCAGTGTAGCTTTCCAGCAACCAACCCCTCTCCCTTCAACCCCCCTCCCCTACCGAGCCATGTAGTTTATGAATGCTCCCACACACACAACTGTTTCCCACCAACTTCAGTGAACTGAGATGTGTTGCAGCTTCTGAACACTGTAGCGACAAGAGCAGCAAGAATTAGTTCATCCACTACGTGAATGATTTATAAAAGTGGCTACTCACTGTGAAGACTTGTAATCTATACTCAAGAAACTTCTGTAGTTGCTTTTTCATACAACACTCTACATATCCTTTTATTCCAAACACAGAAGCAATTAAATAACTGTGAAATCATTATAACCTTTGGTGTGCATTACCTAGTCTTTGGTTCCCTACCCAAATGGGACTGGAGTGTTTTCAATGATAGTAACAATAAAAATCATAGCCTATCTGATATGTCCAGTGAAGCCAAGGACAAATAACTTTTGTTAGAAGATAGGTGGGAAGAATTTGAACAATTCAAAAATCAAACACTACAAGTAATTTTTCTGTAAGAGCCTTAAGAGAATATGAGACGACTGTGAGCAAGGAATGGTAATGAAACTTGTCATGGCCTTTATACAGAACCCATTCTGGCAATAGCCAAATTCATTTTTTGAAACCATGGAAAACCAAAATTTGGATGGCCAGGCCGGGGATAATTCTTGGAAATGCCAGGCCCAAACATTAGACAACTTATCCAAGTAGGACTTTTACACTTCCTGAATTAATTATAAGTTTCTATTTTCTTTCTTTAGTTTCATGGGAAATATAATGTGCTGATTGCTGACAAACAGAGTTCTGTGACACTTATCCAATGAAAAATGGTCCATGAAGACATAACATGTTTGAATAACAACTGAGTGGGTTATTTTGCAATTTCACGATTTAAGCAGTCACTATTAAATAGCCTAGCTATTGAACTGTGTAATCAGCTTCAAACAATGTCAGACGCCAACTTAGCTTTTATAGTAACAGATAAGGCATATGTAAGAATATGAATGGGACAAAATGTAATTTACAGTGATTCCACAAAACGATACCTTGATGTATTGCTAACCAGCAAACACTAAGAAAATTCGAGATTAAGAAAATTTGAGATTATGATGGCCATCACACTATATACATCAGGAGAATATGCCAGAGTATCTCCATCTAACTCTTGAAATCATGCATAAGTTTTTTATTCCAACACACTGATTATTTATTACTTAGAATGTAAAACCTGATGAATACACTAGATATCAACTTCCTTTACATCTTAAATACTAAATAAAAAAAGAAAACCCTGACAATGCTACACACAAAACATAAAAAAAGAGTGAAACAGAAATTAAAAAAAAAGTAGTTGAGGTCATACCTTTCATAATATGGCAAACATGCTGAGCTTTGCATTACAATGGAAGACTTATTAACAATGTTAATATGATTCACATAACCTTAATTTGGTAAATTTTGTCAAGCTGGGTCAATATCCTAGTGTATATAGCTAGAACAGTAATTTCTACCTTACAAACAGACATGAGCTCAAAAGTAGCCAGTTCCATCTTACTTCATTTTAATTATTTAAATATGTGAGGAAAATTATCCAATTTTTTAGTATGATAAGTGAGTGAAATGAAGTATCAGGATCAAAATTCATTTCAATTGTAACAGCATCAAATGTTAACATCTGAAAATATCAAGGAGACAATAAAAGTTCTGAAAGAAAATGACGGAAAGACAATGCTGTCTACAAATATAGATATTATTTATACTAAAGGCACTGATACTCAGGTTACATAAATTTAGAGAAGAGGATGAAGTAAAATGGCAGAAAACCTAAGTAACCTTCAAGTTCACATAATGTTAAAGGAATTAAAAACTCACAGAAAATATTGCAATAGATCAGTTCAGCATTTGAATGTCAATTTATAGTTGCATGTGTAAGTATTGTTGATTAAATACAAATTGTAAACATAAGATTTTTCTACAAGCACGTCATTTGATACTGGAATGATCATTTAATTTTACACATTAGATAGACGATTCACACTATCACATTGGTTAAAATATGAGGGTTGTTTGAAAGGTTTGACATTTCTATAAGATGGTACAATAATACATTAAGTGGTATCATTTTTGGTAGGCAAGATCCTTCAAATGAGCTATGACAAAATTTTAGCCCCATGTCATGCAAATTAATTTCTGGCAGCTATAAGAAACTACCACTATTCAAAGACCACTGTACACAAAAACAAATGAAGTACAAAATGCTGGTTAATGTGCACCAAAGGTCATTTTGTAGCTACAAAGCAAACACAAAAATTTATTCTCTTTCCATCAGGAAAATGTGCAGGTTCACTTATTAACCAATGCAATTTCAAAACTGGTGAACTGGATTTCGAAGTGATCATCCCTCCATCATTTTTTCTGAGTTTAGTCTCATTTTGCATCCTACTTCCAAGCTTAAGAGTTTGGCTGCGAGATAACAAATTTTCATCGAAAGAAGAAACCATCAAAAACTATTTTGCTCAATTTGACAAAACCTATTTTTTTGATAGGATGAAAACACAGTAACTTCCTGGACCAAATATAGAGAGCTTGATGGACACTACATTGAGAAATAATCATTATTTAACAAAATCCTCAAACAACCCTCATAAAACCAAACGAAAAAATCATATACCTTTATAATTTTCCAGCATTTTAATACACAATAATGTGGAAAAAAATTACTACTTATAACAAATTAATGGCCAGTCAGAGTTACATCTTTCTTGTCCCACAGATCTAAGAAGAAAGGATGAAAATAATGGTACAAACCATGTATTGATTCAAATCAAAAACATTCTTTTTGTATTACACATTTACAAGCATATATTATATATTTTTAAATACAAAATTATAACTTTAACTGTTCTTTTCCTTCTGTGATGGGCACATTATAGAATGTGCCCATCACAGAAGATACTGATAATCACCAAGTTTTCATCCATTTTAATAACTGGCATTCATTTCTACTCCACTGATTTTGCATCTCAGATGCATTCCAGCAAAAGATACAAACACTACAATTCAAATCTGATCTCCTTCATATAGAAAAACTGCAAATGTTTCTATAACTAGTGGAATGTGAGAGTATTCTTTTGGCATCAGCAACAATTATCAAAATCATTTTCTAACAATGCACCTATTTTGTGTCAGAGTGAAAAGTTATTCACTCTAGCTGCACAAGTTAGACTAAGAAAAGACTCAATATTCAATATATTATCAAATGATTATGAAATACTTCATACCAAGTAAGACTACGAATTGCTCAAATGAGTTTAACAAGCACTTAAAAGATATAGGTTCATATGTAGAAATAATGCAGGGTAAGTAATAGTGATCAAACACTGAAATAACGCAGTGTAATACAGTCCCTGAAATCTCTCCACGTTAATTGTATATGCTGAAAAACAACACTACTCTCCTGCATGAAGTAATACGTCCATATATTCAAGGATATAACAGTTCAATGTTTGGCGACTGCATTTCTTCAAATATTTGATACTGTGCATAAACACACAACCAGCAGTATGCCTGAAATAAAAATGCAAACTGTAAGTACTTGAACAGAACAATAACCATCTGTGAATTTTTAACCATTTATCAACAGAAACAACATAATGTAAATTAGGGATGGCAAATCTTTATTGATCAACATGCCATTTTTACTAAAGAAATGTTGAATGAAGCCATGATATGCCATCAAACAATCCTGACTAAGTGATTAATCGGAAAAGAAATAAAACTAAATACTGTCACCTTAAAACTTTATATCTGCAACCAGAAATACACATTTTTTTATACTAAGCAATAACCATCAGTTTTGTGTTTACTGAAGTAAAGTAGAACTCCAATTATCCAAATCAATTGGGACTGGAACCCATTCGGATAATTGGATTTTTTCCGAAAAGGGGTCTATTTTAATTAATTACTGTATGTATGTTGAAAATGGGGGAATAACTATTTTTAAAGAAAGAGTTTTTAATTAATTAAATTAAAAGGCAACACTTTTACATGTTAAGCGCACTTACAAGTGCTGTACATTAGTACAGAATGTATGTATCCTACTGTAAATAAAAGTCATTGCTTGCTGAACATCTCGGTCAAAGTAATCTGTTTGACTATATTCACCCATTTTCGGGCAGCCAAGTCGCGCATCTGCTTGAAAGTGCGAAGTTGCATATGGTCACACTGGTCTGATGCTCCATCCACTTCAACGCAGTTTTAAGGCCGGCAAATGGTGACTAGCTGAGGGTCTCCTGTCTGCTTCAACTTCGACATTAAGGTTATCTCCTTCCTCGACACTTTCTTCTCTCACACCTTCAATAAGTTCATCATCATTCAGAATTTCATACCCAGGATCTGACAAATCACACACCACCCACCCTCCTATATCCTCAGTACTTGCTTCTGAATATCCAGGAATTTTCAGAAGAATGTTTCTGAATTCCTCAAGTGACACGTTATCCCCATCTTCTCCTGTCTCTTCGCTTTCCTTTTCTTGAGCTGCTTTTTCATTTTTCACCTTTTCCTTCTCTTCTTCAGTTTATATGCCTTTCAACTTGTTCCACGCACATCTTAATGTTACTGCCTTAATCGATTTGGATAATCAGCGATTCAGATAGTCGGAGTTCAGATAATTGGAGTTCTACTGTAGATGAAACTAGTGTGACTTCTGTTGTTACAAATTAGATGCCAAATGACTTATATTAGGTTCATACTTTGTTACATTTAGCAGAATGCAAGCTGATGTGGACAAACGGTTTCAAAGAGAGTCTTTAATGTTATTTATTTCTGAAAATAATGACTCACAGACATAGGTAGATAAAAATATTGTTAAGATGGTGAAATCCAGCTTCTAATTATAGCTAAATCTGTATGGAATTGAATTCGAAGTTTCCATAATTAAGGTACTGGTAATTTTACTCATATTGCTTGGTGGTGTTGCCGATTCATTTAATTACAGCTCGTTCCTCATTTCGATGACTTTTTAAGTCCATATTTAACTATACTGGAACCCAGTCAGATGCATTTCTACTTCCAATTTCCAGTCAATAAAATTTATAATAGTTCAGTTTATCAAATGAAGTCACATCAGATACATAATAAACTTGAGTTTTTCTGATAATTCTCTGAACTGAGAAAATCTCCTTGAAAATTCTTCGACTGAATAATTAATTACTGAAGATAACTCTTCAGCGAGTTTGGTCCGGTTTTTTGTGGACATTCAAATGTCTCGCGACTGTTTTGAAGTTTGGGAAATACTTGTTGTTATTGGAAATAATATTGTTAATGAAAACGTGCAGTTTAGCCTCAAAAGCATGAATGAGATCTAGCATAATGATAATTGTTTTGTTGCCCCCGCAAAATAAAAATGAATAATAATAATAATTTGAAAGCCACATAACATCCATCAATTGTGAGTACTGCTCCATTTTCCCCTCCTTTTATAAAAAAAAGGTCTAACCAGCAAACATTGTTATAAATCAGTAACCACTGTACACAGAGTTGACTTCATTCAACAAATCATCAAATTTTCACTTATTTAAAAAGCCTGCAACGATATGAAGTTCACTATTTTTGTGTCTACGTCCATTATATTATCAAGGGAGAAAAATCCACCATTTGCATACAAGGCTTGTTGGTGTATGATGCAGCAGAATTCAAGAATCGGATGTCCTATGAGTGTTTGAAATAAACTGATGAAACCATTTTTTTGCCCACCATACTAGCAGCAGCATCAGTCGTTTTCGAAACAATTTTGCTTAAATCTGCTTCTTTCTCAGTAAATGAATTTTTAACAGGTGTACAAATGTCTGTGCCTCTAGTAGTTGTTGGTAACAATGTTATTGCAATTCTTCCTTGATCTCGTTGATTACACAATATCAAGCAAAAACAGCTAACGAAGCAGATTTAGTTCCATCAGTACTTTAATCAAAACAACAATATAGAAGGAGATGACTTGACGATGTCGTTTGTTTGTTGTTCTTTTACATTTTCTGCCAGTTTTAGTATTCTGTCTTTTATTGTGTTTCTGGATAAATGATTATCTTTGACATGCTGAATTATCTTATCTTTGTTTTTAAAAGTCTTCAAAAAGTGAAGGGATGCATGTTAATCCGGTTTCCTTAAAAATTATCCCTTGCTAAAAGGTTTACCATTCCGAGCAATAACATTTGCAGCTGAAAAATTTGTGGCACTAGTATGTCAATCCCTGCTAACATACTTAATCATATGTCAATTATTTATTTCTCTCTTTAATTAAAGATGCAATGAAATTTTTTTGCTCTGGTTTGCTTTTTTGACAAAAGATTTGTGATTTGTTTCATAGTGGCATTTACAGATGATGCTCTACATACCTCTGTTCCAGAACATAAAACACACACTGCCTTATCACCTTTATTAATATCATGCCATATTTACTAGCCCACCATGGTTGAAATTCTCTATTACACTTATCTTGCACTCTGTTCTGTTTTCACCAAACTAGCCATGTTCAATAGTTGTATTGTAACACAAACAAACTTAAACAAGCAGCTGTGTTAATGAAATTAGTTTAAAAACTGCAATAATTATGCCTAATTCTAAAAGCAGTCAATGATGTCAACAAACAAGTGAATAAGTTAGCATAGTACTCCCATCTCCACCACCTGCACTTGCTCACTCAGTCTGCTCAGTCAGAAATTCGCTCGAAATCCATCCCTTTGGCGCAATCTGTAGTTGTTCCTGCACCGGCAGTTTTGTTTATGTTGAACTTTGTTATTGTGATCTTAAATTATGTAGACTAAAAATAAATTACTTATATTGTAGCATCAGCACATGTGCCATTGGTTCACCATCCCTGATACTTTTTTTTTTTATTTGTAGAACTTAAGAGTCTTAATCCTTAAGTTCACAACAAAGTTTATCACAATGCAGCCACAAAACTATAAATAAACCATCTCACTGCCAATGATTTACTTATTTACATGTTACCTTTGGACCTAAGTATTCTTAGAAGAAATATGTATACCAGAATTTCTTATAAACAATTAATATGAAATGTGAAACATCCTTCTCAGCAAGCTGGAGTCTTAACAATATTATATTACTGCCTTCTACTGCACAATAGTCTAAGAATACAAGAGAGGACAGAGCACAGTATGCTATCAATTCCACATTCTGGTCCAAAAACTTCACAGAATTCCTTTGAATAACTTGTTATATACAAGAACAGTTTCTATACAATATTATAGAAAGCCAATAAAAGGTAGCATCTACTGAAAATTGAAACTTAAATTCTATTTCTGTTTACCCTCACACTGCTTTGTTTAGTTTTTTTTTTTTTTTACGTATTGAGATTACAGCAGGTGGATCAAACTGCACTTGACATTAGGCTCGTTTACACACACGCACCAAACTGTCTGTTTGGAACGGACTGCCACTCTGGAGTGTAAGGTTGGAGAGTCATTCCTGGAGCGTATGATGAAAAATGGTTAACACATCAGTAGCACACACCAGGATTGCAGGCTGGTGTGTACACGCCAAAAATGACCATTATCCTGCAGCGCGTGGACTTACCACTGGGTCGGAAAGTTTTATAGACGTTCCAGCATGCATCATTTGGTTTCAGATCGTTGTTGCTTTTGTTTGCTGTGCTTGTATTTATAAGTGTATTTAAAATGGCTTCCAAAAGAAATGAGAGAAACCGAGCAATAGTATGTGCTGCTTTACATTTTTTTTTTTTTTTTGGGTACAGAAAGAATTTTTTTAAAAAAGGCATATACAGGCGAAAAGATGGCGCCAAAGCAGATCTATATGGACACATACCTCTTTTGAGAGAGCTATGGTAAAATGACCAAGAAGATTCCAAAAATTTTCTACGAATGGACAATTCGACATTTGACTAGATTTTAAAGTTAGTATCTCCACAAATATTAAAACAAGACACAGTCATAAGGAAGGAACTGCAGAGGAATGTTTGGCTGCTATTCCTTGTTTTTTGGCAACTGGAAAATCCTTTCAAGATTTGATATTTTCTGCTATTATTTCTTCACCATCTCTGAGTAAAATCATACCTGAAACATGCTGGGCAATAAATAGTGCATTGAAAAAGATGGAAATACCACAGATTAGATGTACTTGTGTCTTCTTCTGCAGATCCACTCCTTTTGCTTGCATATATTTTTCTCAGTTCTTTTCGAAATGCTCCAAATTGCATACAAAAAAAAGCCAACCATTGCGATAAGTGAATTGAGATTTATTGAAAGCTAGCATGACATGCATAACCTGGCAGCACTCAAAGGAGGAGTGTTTTAAATGCACTGAGACAGCAGTGGCAATAAGTCACAGATTATGCTGTTGTGATTTGATAGTAAATAAAAGGGTATGCAACTGTTAAGATTACAATGTGGAAATTTTCAGCCGCGAATACAGAAAACTGTAACAATTATTTTATCTGTGAATAACGAAACTGTAAATAAATAGCTTTGACTGTGTTTCAAATCGATGTGACACTAAAGTGATTCTACTGGTCGGATTTTTTTTTTTTATAGAGTTTTGATTAATGTACAGCCCTTGATCACAGGGTAAAATAGGATGTGTTTCAGCTTGATGTGACACTGTAAAGAGACATGTTTAAATATAATTCTTTGTTTAACAAGATTCATCAAAAATTACTGGCCAGAGTTCTATGTGGTTTTCACTAGTTTACAGCCTGTCGTTACGGGGATAAAATGGGGTAACTTTATTACTGATGGGATTTTGGGAAACAGATAAATTTACAAATCAACTTTGTATGAATGCAGTTCACAAAAAAATAATCGGCAGAATTTTGATAGGATTTAGATTAATGTGATGTGGGCAAAACATGGTTTGTTCATTTTGATGTAATTTTGGAAAGGAGAGAAATCTGCTTTTTTAGTATCAATTTTTCATTGAATGCTATTCACGCAAGAAGTACTGGTTAGATTCTGATGAGGTTTCAATGAATGTACAGCCCATGCCATTGCAGGTAAACCATGAAATGTAGGATTTGTATTTGAGGCAGAAAAATAAAAAATCCATGATAACTTTTCATTGAATGCAAGAACTGCTGGTCTGATTTTGATGGCATTTCATTTAAAGTACAGCCTGTCATCCAGCAGCTGATTTTTTTTTTTTTTTTTTTTTTTGTAAATGTGACTTACAAGAAAACTACTGGTCGGATTTGAGTGGGCTTAAATCAATGTATTATTTGCATGCACAAAATAGGGTATGTTTCATTTTTAGTTGCCATGGAAAAGCTGAGGAATTAAAAGAAGTCTGAAAATTAGTATTGATTAAGTCTTGCAGTCAAAATGTTTTATTGTGATGTCAGCGTACGGGCGCATCAAATTCAGAGGAATGCAGTTACAGTTTGTAGTGAAGACGATTCATGCAAAATAATTTCGTGTACAGTGAGCCACAGAGACCATTTTGTCTTAAGATAGTAGTACAATTGGACAAAGTTGCAAGCAACTACTTACTAGTTTATGTATATTCATTTTGTGTCCTCATCTTTTTACATTTTTTTCGTTACTCTTACTATGTTTCCCCTACTTCCAGTGATACTTCTCCATATTTAGTGATTCAGTATTCCCACCACCTTCCACAACCAATACTGCTGCCACCTTCACAGTTTCAATCACGGTTCTCCATTTATGTAGCAAGTATCGATTTCCTCACTACACCTCTTATCTACTCACGTAATTAAGTTTCATGAACAAAATATTGGAATGTGTGTTAGCTTGTGTGTGTTCATCATTGCCTGCCTGCCTTCATTTTTGGTAAGTGTTGGGCTTTCTTTCCCTAGCATTACTTATTTATATTTAATAGGCACAAATAATACTTACATTGTATGACATCCATATCCAGTCAACAAGTGCAGCTAAAACTGACTGGAGCTGAAACAAAGCAATTAAAAGACAGATGTAAAGTTATTTGCAAAAAGAAAAACGAATTGCATTAACTGTTCAAATAGCATCTATTTAGTAAATGCAATTTCTTAACTTGGTATTATTTCAATTATGGCAACAGATGGTTGGAGATGGTATATTGGGCTTTGTATATCATTAAAATTACGGAAACTGGAGGAATTTCAAACCAACTGCCTGGTTGTCTGGAAAGTTGGTTCATGGGAGGATGCCTAAAGAACTAAAGGATGTAAGGTTTGACGATTAGCAATAATGTAACTTCTTGGGGTGTAAGGGCTTGGAAGATACCGTATTAGCCCTTCCAACCAAATGTCAACCTCTCCTTCACAAGGTTCACTCCATTTGCACAGATAAGGCTCTAGTGACTGAATGATTGCTGGTATAAGGAGTCACCCACTGAATGCAAATGCAGGAAACAGTTCAGCACACCCTCTTGCACTTGGGTTGGAAAATGTCCCTAAAGACAGATGGATTAGAAATGATTAATGGCATGGGGATTCAGATAGCAACAGGAAGCCACCCAAAGCGAATCCTGATGCCATGTAAGTCTCAAATTGCATACAGAATGGGTAAAATATTCTGGAGATAAAATAGTCCTCTAGTCAGATCTCTGAATGGGGGCTGCACAGCGAGTAATCATCAGAATGGATAGACACGTTCTACTAGTTGGAGTGTGGAATGTAAGAAGTCTCGATAATGCATTTAGATTAGAAAACTTAAAAAGGGAGATGGAACGACTTAAGTTAAATATAACTGGGATTACTGAGATTAAGTGGAAGGACACAGGATTTCTGGTTTGTGCAACACAGGATAATTATCTCACAAGCTGTCAGTGGAGTTACTGGTGTAGGATTTATAACGAAGAAGAGAATAGGAAAAAGGGCGAGTTATTATGAACAGTTTAGTGACAAGACTATTAATATGAGGTTAGAAACTAAGCCCGACCCAACCACATTAGTACAAGTGTATATGCCAATGTCACAGAATGATGATTAAGAAATAGAGAAAATATATGATCAAATTGATGTATTGATCCAATCCATGAAGGGTGAAGAAAATTAAATAATCACGGGTGACTGGAATGTGATAGTGGGAATAGGAAAATAGGGGAGTACTGCAGGGAGTTTTGGTCTCTCAGAGAAAAATAAGTAAAGAAGCAAGTTGTTATAATTCTGTGAAAAATATACTCTCTTTGTGGCAAACACACTAAGAATTGTGCATGAAGGATACACACCTGGAAATGTCCAGGGAATAAAGGTAGATACCAAGCTAGATCACATTATTGTAACACAAAGATTCAGAAATCAAGTTCTACACTGTAAAGCATCTCCAAGAGCTGATATAGACTAGCCACTGTCCGATATGTGCAGGCGGCTGAAACTCGGGAGAATAAAGAAGCAACACAGGCAGAACACACTGGAAGTGAAAAAATTGAAACACACTAACACAGGAGAAATTTTTTCAGAAATGGTAGACGCTGGTCTAAGAAATAACGCTGAAAGGAGTTCTACTGACGACAAATGGAATGCATTGAAGAGAGAAATAATCACAGCTGGTAAAGAAACATTAGACTTTAGACGCGGCTTAAAGAAAAATTAAACAAAATTTTGCAGAAACATTAAAGCTGCTGATGGGAAACCTCTTTTAAGCTCAGAAGATAGAGATGTCCTATGAAAAGAATACATAGAGAAACTGCACGAGGATGATTTGAACTACAGTGTACTGGAAGAAAAGTGATGTTGGCACCGATAGAAAAATGTGGTTTAAGAACAGAATTCAATAGAGCTATGAAATATTTGAAATCAAATGAGGTGGCAGGAATTGTTGAGATTCCTGCAGAACATCTGAAATCACTAGGAGAAGGAATAAAAAGGTTATTCAAGCTGATAAACAGTTATGAAACAGGAGAGATTCAAACTGATTTTTAGGAAAGTATCAAATTCACACTACTGAAGAAAGTGTAAGCTGACAAATGTGAGAATTCTAACATCACTTCCTTCAAAATTACTGACCAGGATAATATACAGAAGAATAGAAAGGATAGTAGAAGAAATAGTAGGTGAAGATCAGTTTGAGTTTTGGAAAAACCGCAGGACAAGTGAAGCTTTCAGATTAAAGGCCCGGGCACACAGAACGTGACAAGCAAAGTGACACGCGATATTGTGTCGCTATTGTTGTAATTCACAGTTTTGAATTAGGGCGGTCACACACAAAGCGATCCGTCGACGAGCCGCAGTCTTTGTCGCGGCGACTAGCGACACAGTAGTACAAAATACAGAATTGTTGTGCAACACAACAACGTGGCCGATGAAGAAAAATTTTCAAGCTCATAAAAAAAAATATTTTTCACTTTCAGAATTGTATTTTTTCTTGTTAGTTTCTCACTTTGTTTGTTTGTTTACACTGTAATTATTTAAAATAGTTAGTACTTTACTTGAGCCATCTTTATTTCTTTTGATTGTGAAATAAATTGTCAATAATAAATTGTATTTTTTATTGTGAATATTTCTCTTTGTGATGATTTTAGGGGTATTTCTTAATATTGACCGCCACACAAATGACACAGCTGCCTCCAAGGGGGAAGTGATAACATTGTAAATTGCTTAGAGGTCAGGGGTTTGGACTGCGTCATTGTTTCTGTTTTGTTTTTAAGAATATACATTAAGTGAACAGAACTTCTCATACAAATGGCTAATCTTTCTCTTGTGCCAACTGCTTTTCTCCAGTTCGTGCACTTCGATATAGTTGATTTTAACAGATTGTGTAATTTCTCTTTTTTTTTTTTGCCTGGGCTTTACACCTCGTAGACAGCAAGGTCATTAGAGGCGGAATGGGACTTCAGCAAGGAAGGAATTCGGCCAAGTCCCATTTGAAGGAAGCATCCCAGCATTCACCTGGAGTGATTTTAGAGAAACCATGGAAAACCCAAATCTGGATGCCCGGACGGGAATTCGAACCGGCATCCTCCTGAATGCGAGGCCAGAACGTTAATAGCTCACCCAACATGCTCGGTGTGTAATTTCTCAAAGCATTCTCAAGACATACGAAAATGTGAATAAAATGTATCTTCATGTGATACCAGTTCCTGGCAAAGGCGGTGATATTCACCACGGCATTCTCTCTTCTTATTGGTGTCATGAACCCAGAACCACCTTTTCTTTCTGCTTAGTGCAAACAAAAGAAATATAGTCTCCTCATCACTTGACATGTTTTATAAGAATTTACTAGCCCAAGGAAACTTATTAAGAAAGAAATAGAGAAGTACAGATCTCTTCGCGAGAGAGGGTCTCACTATACTGGCATTTGTCGCTATAGAGTTGTCGCGTCCTGTGTGACGAACCAAAATTGCGTATCGCCGCGACGAGAGAACGACCACTTGCTGCTGTCACTTGTCGCCTTCTATGTGCCCGGGGCTTAATACTCGCAGATTATGAAAAACAAAGATACTTTCATGGCATTTGTTGAGTAAGAAAAAGCTTTTGATAATGTTAAGTAGGACAAGATGTTCAAAATTTTAAAGAAGTCAGTTATAAAATATCGAGATAGAAGAATATTATCTATATAAGAATGAAATTGTTACAATAAAAGTAAATAATGAGAGACATGCATCAGTTATAAAGGGTATGAGACAAGGGTGCAGTCTATCCCCATTAATATTTAATTTGTATGTAGAGGAAACAAAGGATGTGAAAGAAAAATTTGAATGTGGCACAAGTAGTGTTGTAAAAAAAAAAAATGTTTTTTTCGACTTGGGGGGGGGGGGACATGAAAAATTTATGAAAAAAACCCAGGTTTTTTTTCTGGGACATGTTTTTTTTCCATGACTACTAAATCTCAAATTTGTAAGGCACTTATCGTTTAATATGACTTTTAGAGTTTATACTAAGTACTCATCTTAATTTTTAAATCTACTATATTTTTCTGGTTCAGTAGAAAAGAAAATTACAAAAATACTGGCAACATTGCATGAAGTTTTCTTTTACGAATGGGGACTTCCCGAAGAGAGCAGGTTGCGCGAGGTTATCCCCGTTGTTTGGATTGATACTCTCTATTTGAACAAGTGCTGCTAGCCCTGCAAATTTATCTGTAGACCTATGGATCTATTCAAAAAATTAGGAATTATACATTTATCACCATGTTTTTTGCCTCTTTTTATTACTTATTATGCTTTCCTTATATTCGTATACTTGTTAAACTCTCAGCTAGTGATACCGAGTCATTAAATTGTCAGTAATTATGAATCATTTCCTTGCAACCGTTGGCGTAAACCAACAATTGAAAAAAAAAAAATAAAGCTCCTATTTTGTATGATAATAGATTTAAATTCAAACTTGAAAGACCGTAATACAGAATTATCGGCACAGTGTGTACTTTGCTCAAAATTTAAAATTGCAATCTCAAAATCTTTTGCGTACAATACAAAATCAACCAGTAAAAGAAAATGTAACTATTTGTGAAGTTATGGATCTAGAGGAGACAGAAGAACAAACAGAAAATTACGACACAAACCGAACTAGTGTTGGTAGTGCTGATACTAGTGAATGTTGTACTGACATAAAGGATGAATTAAATTATGTTACCTATATAGATACATTTATGAATCATTATGTAAGACATTGTATGATTCAGTAAGATTTAAAATACACATGTAAAATGTAAGTTCCATAAATAAAACTATAATTTATCAAATATACTGTTTTCTGAAGGAAAAAAAAATTAGAAAAAAAATAAGGTTGCTATGTTTTTTTTAAACAAATCTGAAAAAAAATTTTTTTTTCAATTTGCAACACTAGGCGTGTTTAAGGAGAACAAAAATCAGTATGATATGATTTGCTGAGGACATTGTCCTAGTAGCAGAACTGAGAAGTTACTGAATGGCATGAAAAAAATATTGAAATAAGATTTTGGACTAAATATAAATCAAAGGAAGAAAGAAAAGAAAATGAAATCTAGCAGAAACGATAACAATAACAGTAGATTAAATATAAAAATAGGATCAGATGTGATAGGAGAAGTAAGTGAATTCTGCTACTTAGGAAGTAAAATTACTACTGATGGCTGAAGCAGGATTGATGTTAAAAGCAGAAATAGCACTAGTGCAAAGAGCCTTATTGAAAAATCTTTTAGTTTCAGATACTGATCTAGGACTAAGAAACAACATTTTATAACTGTGTGTGTAGCATTGACTTTTGGATTACCAGAAAGGAGAAAATTTGAAACATTTGAAATGTGGTGCTACAGAACGATGCTGGAAATTAAGTGGACAGACAGTTGTTAATGAAAGTGTTCTGGAGATGTTAGGTGAGGCGAGAAGTTTGTGGAATAGTCTTACAGAAGAAGAGACAGGATGGAGGATCACATTTTAAGTATGCGGGATTGGTTAATTCATTACTGGAGGGAACAGTTGAAGGTAAAAACTGTAGAGGTAGACAAAGATTAGAATATAAGAAGCAGATAATTGAAGGTATGTTGAGATGAAGAGGTTAGTGCAAAATAGGAAGAGATGGAGGATTGCATCAAAGCAATAAAGTTTGATGACAGAATAAACTCAATGCCTAAACCAAAAACAAAACTCTGGACCTAGAGAACAGCTACCAGATGAGCTGGGATGATCACAACACCAACAAGTACATACAGAAATAAGATTTGTTCTGCAGACAAAGTGAATTAACTTTCCTTAATTGCCCCCCCCCCCCCCAAAAAAAATCACTTCTTCCTCGACTCCATTCCAACAAATATAACAGAAAAATAATTATAATTTTTCCTATACCAATTCTGAAGTACAAAATCTTGTTCTAAAGTAAGAGTTCCCAAAGTTTTTCGCACTCTGCCCAACCCCACCCGCCACATCTCGGAGGAAATTTTAAATTTTTTTTTACTTATGGCTTTACCCCCTCATTGATGTCATTAGAGGTGGGATGGGGTTTGGGAACAAGGAGCGGGGAGGAATTTGGCCATGGCCTTTTAAAGGAAGCATCCTGGCATTCACCTGAAATGATTTGGGGAAACCATGGAAAACTCAAATCTGGACGTCCGGATTGGGATTCAAACCCGCGTCCTCCCGAATGGGAGGCCAGAGAGTTACCACTCACCCACCACGCTCAGTCGGCAGAAACTCACCAAGTATATGACGTCAAAATCAAGGCTAAGGGGAGTCAAAGTACTTGCGATGGTGTAGATGTAGGGTATCGTTCCTTACCTCTAATAATAATTAATACTCCTAGAATGATATTTTTAGATTATTAAATTCTTACATATATGTAATATCCTCCAAGCAGCCAGAGGCCGAAGACAAGTTGAAACAGGATTACAATTCCAAAACAGATGAGCCATGGAAGCATCATCCCACGATTTGTCTTGTTAACTCCAAATATGAGTAGAATTGAACAACCAATGAGTAGCAGGAAGTACACGATGAAGAATCCTCCAACTCCTTGCATTGCTGTGAAAAGAAGCATCACTTCTAATAGTTTATTAGAATTTAAATCTAAGAATAATAACAAATTTAAACAACACATACAGATACACGGATGATGGAAAGGGGAGCTACTTGCATATCACAATCAGTTACAATGTAAACAAACTTCAAGAAAAACCAGGAACAAACGGTTGCTCCCAAGTTAAAACATATTAGCCTCAATTGAAAATAAGTGCCAAGATCAGATACATTCACTTGTTAAACTAAGGAAAAAGGAAACTGCTTTAGGCAATATAATTGTAAGGAAAGGGAAATGACTCACTCACCAAAGTTGAAGGCAGCGACGAGAGAAGAACATATATTACGAACACACAAATAAACTCAATATTTCGGTTATTAAACCTTATTCATGACGGAGAAAATGAGTTATGAGGCTCGGGAGGTGTGCACACGCCGAGGGTTGCTACATGACTAGGTGGATTATCAATATGGCGGTGGGACTGAGATATTGTATATAATACGTAAATCGCAGATGGTGGTACAACTAATACCAGAAAAAAGGGGGGGGGGGGGGGAAATAAAGTAAATAAATATGGACGGCTAAATTTTGAAAAATAAAATAAGGTAATTAGTTAAATGACAATAATGCTACTTCTAATCCTACTAATAATGAGTGATGTGTCAAGGAAAGGAATTTTATCTTTGGTTGAGGCCGGGTGGGTGTCTGGTATTTAGGATGTTTTGGTAAGCAAGTTCCCATCTGCGAAGTTCTGAGGCAGCGGTAGTTTCAGGGAAAACTCCGATTGCTCTCACAGTGAAACAGTCATTGAAGTTGTGCTAATTAGCATGTTCTGGTATGGGAAGATATAAATTGTGGGTGTGAAACTGTTTGTCTGTGGCCGTTCATTCTGGTCGAGAGTTGTTGTGTAGTTAGGCCTATGTAAGAACACGTGCAGTGGCGACAAGTAGCTGGTTATATGATGTGCGTAGTGGAGCATGTGGCATGTCCCGTGATGGGAAAGGTTCCCCTGTGACAGGGTTGGAAAATGTAGTAGTGGGAGGATGCGTGCTGCAGGTTTTGCAGTGGGGTCTATTACAGGGAAAAGATCCATAGGGTGTTTTTGGAGAGTCAGATGGAGGGTATTGTGCACCAAGATGTTTTTGAGGTTAGGTGGTCTGCTGAAGCAAGTATGGGGGACAGTTGGCAGAATTTTTGGCAAGAGTGCACATTTCTGGAAAGGACGGAAGGAAGTCGTGCCCCTGTTGAAGGATTCGATTGATGGATTCGAGACCAGGCGAGAACTGGGTGACAAAGACAGAGCTATGGTTGGATGCTAGAGGCGGCGGGAGGGAGTGGTTCCATTGAGGGTGGGTGATTGCACGTGTGATTTGTTTATGTACAAGATCTGCTGGATAGGAGCAGGAAATAAGGCTTGGGATAGGTTTTGGGAATACTGGGAGAGGGATTCATCATCAGACAGATACGTTGCCACGGATAGCAGGCTGTAGGGGAGGGAACGTTTGGTATGGAATGGGTGGCAGCTGTCAAAAATGTATATATGCTGTAGATTAGTTGGTTTGATATGGACAGAAGTGTGAAGAGCACCCTGCCTGAGTGTTATGTCAACATCGAGGAACGTGATGTGTGAATGTGAGTAGGTCCAGGTGAAATTAATGGAATGGCTATTGTTAAGGGAATGGAGGAATTCTAGAAGTTGATCTTCACTGTGGGTCCAGATCATAAATATATCATCTATGTATCTGAACCACACAATGGGTTTGAAGGGGGTATGGTTGAGGAAACGTTCCTCAAGACGCCCAAGGAACAGGTTGGCATAAGAGGGGGCCATGCGGGTGCCCATGGCAGTGCCACGTATCTGGTGGTATACGGTGGAATTAAAGGTGAAGAAGTTTTTGGACAGGATCATGTGGGCCAATGATGAAAGGAAATATGTACTAGGACGGCTGTGTGGGGGTCGCAGATCTAGGAAGTGTTCCAGGGCACTGAGACCCTGACAGTGTGGGATATTGGTATAGAGGGAGGTTACATCAATGGAGACTAGGAAGGCGTCTGGAGGTAGAGGTGTATGGACTGTGGCTAGACGTTCAAGGAAATGTGGGGTATCTTTGACATAGGAGGGAAGACTCTGTACAAAAGGTTGGAGATGCTGGTCCACCAAGGCTGAAATCCGTTCAGTGGGTGACCCATATGCCGCAACTATAGGCCGCCCCGGATTGCCAACCTTGTGGATCTTGGGAAGGAGGTACAGGGTGGGTGTTCGGGGATTTTGGGGAGTTAGGAGAGATGGACTGGGGAGAAAGACCTTGTAGGGGGCCCTGCAAGTCCAGGAAAGTTTTTATTTCCTGACAAATGGAGGTAGTGGGATCTGTAGGGTGTGGTAGGTAGGTGTTTACATATTTATATACAAATTTCAGTCCCACTGCCATATTGATAATCCAACTATTCATGTAGCAACCCTCGGCGTGTGCACACCTCCCGAGCCTCATGACTCATTTTCTCAGTCATGAATAAGGTTTAATAACCGAAATATTGAGTTTATTTGTGTGTTCGTAATATATGTTCTTCTCTCATCACTGCCTTCAACTTTGGTGAGTGATGAGTCATTTTCCCTTTCCTTACAATTATACATTCACTTGTGAAACTAGTCTCATGGATGTGGAAGAGTAAATATTTTTAAAATTATTAATATCACCAACTAGTGATAACAGGTTACCTGGCATCCCAAAAGTACACATAATTTCAATGTTAACCAAAAAAAAAAA
>JARYHS010004339.1:0-41232 GCA_031002005.1 Vandiemenella viatica
ATAATACACGGTAGACGGAGAAGTCAGCGATAGCCGCGACAAATTAAAAATTCATTCACAGACAAAGGTATGGAACATGATATACTGCGTCGATTCCATTGGTATGAAATATTTCATTGCACTCGTAATTTTTGAAAACAAGCTCTAACCTATACCATCTGTCTACTCAGACCAATCTATGTATCAGTTCTGTTATGCGTTCGTAAAAACTGTGGCAAGCAGACACAAATTGAGGACCCTTAGCTGTACTTTGTCTAAAAATTCAATCAACCCCTTGGTAATTGTAAAGAATACACAGCAAACCTGATGAGGAGGTGTACACACTTTTTCTATAGTTTCATTAACCCTGGAACCAGAAAAAATCCATCAGTAACAGCTACCAGGTACCACACTGTTCACATTAGTATCGCCTCGCCTCTCACACACATGAGCCATCTTTGCCATCTAGTAGCATGTGCACAAGCATGAAACTGTTCACATCAGCATCATCTCATATCACCCACATAACAACAAGCCATCTAGTAACATGTATCCCTTGTACCACAAAGGCATGAGTAGATTCAAGAGCATTTCTTAACACAGGCTGCAATGTCGTACTGAGGATCCTCACTCACAGCTACATACGTCACAAAACACACACACTGACACACACATTAGTGGAGGAGATGAACCGCACATCCTACATCCAGACAAACGAGTTAAAGGAAGGTCTGACCATATTTACGCATACATACGCAGAGAGAGACACACACAGAAAGACGCACACACACACACACACACACACACACACACATCACTCACACATTAGTGGAGGAGATGAACCGCACATCCTACATCCAGACAAACGAGTTAAAGGATGGTCTGACCATATTTACGCATACATACGCAGAGAGAGACACACACAGAAAGACGCCACACACACACACACACACACACACACACACACACACACATTAGTGATGGAAATTAACTACACACACTACACGCAGACAGACGAGTGAAAGAAAGATATCACCATATTTACACTCTAGCTGCCGTCCCTCGCAAACAGCATTTCAATTCCAAAAACTGTGGACTTCACATTAACAATGGAAACAGAAAAATCCATCGGTAACAGCTACCCCGCAGGTACCAAACTGATTACATTAGCATCGCCTCGCCTCTCACTCAACTCAGCCAACTTAACCATCTAGTAGCAAGTGCACAAGTACGAAACTGTTCACATCAGCATCATCTCATATCACCCATAGCCACAAGCCACCCAGTAACATGTGACCCTAGTACCATAAAGGCATGAGTAGATTCAAGAGCCTTTCTTAACACAGGCGGCAATGTCGTACTTTTGATGCTCACTCACAGCTGCATACGTCACAAAACACACATTAGTGGTGGAAATGAACTACACACACTACACTCAGACTGGCGAGTGAAAGAAAGGAATCACCATATTTACACTCTAGCTGCCTCCCCGTGCACACCGCATTTCAAGTCCAAAAACTGTGGATCCCACATTACACCACTACATACAAGCAAGGTCTGACTGGGGTTTTGTAACACAAGTTCTTCCTTCTCTGGTACATCCAATCATCACGATTTTTGCCCCGAAGGACATATAGTGAACAACCTGATAAAAACAGTTCGTACCCCAAAAATAACGGCAGCAAACTGTAAACAGAACAGTGAAATGGAAGAGTGCTTGGATTCCTGAAATCACTCCAGACGAATGCAGGGAAAGAGACCTTCAAAAGTCCATGGCCGAATTCCTCACCGTTCCTTGCCATACATCCTTTCTCACCTCTAATGACAATGACATCGACGAGCCCGAAAAAAAAGCCTGATACGCTGGAAATACTAGAATTTTGGATGGTCGTTGAAATTTGTCTGTGTAACGACAGCACTGTGCCAGTAATAATACACGGTAGACTGGGATGTTAAGATAGCCGCGACAAACACCTAATTTTAAAAATTCATTCACATACAAAGGTATGGGAAAAAAACACATCACACACGATAAAGTTACCATAATGCACTTGTGGTCATGGCCAACTTAGGCTCCATACACCACTCAGAATTATTCTATCAATATCCATTCTAACATCATTATACGCCATATACAGCAATCCCAACACTCTTCATACCTTCCAGTCACATCCAGCCCAGCTCTTTATTATGTCACTTGTTGAATGTTTTCCACTAATAAATCTAGCTAGCCTCCTTTGCAACCTACATTTGTTGTACAAAAAATGTGGACTCCATACTACACCACTATAGCCTGACTGTGGGTTTGTACCCAAGTACTTTGGTTCTCTGACACACCCCTCAGCACCATCTCCATTAAATGATTTTTACCACGAAGTGCATATAGTGAAAAACGTAAGAAACACAGTTCGTATGCCAACACAAACAGCAGTAAACTGTAAACAGCACAGTGGAATGGGATAGTGCCTAAGCCCTGAAACAATGGTTAGAAACACATTGATGGTGGGTATAATTCTATAACCAAATATTTTAGACTCAAATCCACAGAGGAATCACGCACACACGCACATTTCCATGCCTACACACAACAGCACCAAGATAGAACTCACACAGAGGAAGAAGACATACACACACATTAGTGGAGGAAATGAACTGCGCATCCTACATCCAGACAAACGAGTTAAAGGAAAGGTCTGACCATATTTACGCATACATACCCAGAGAGAGACGTATACACAAAACATACACACGTACATCCATACAGCGAGTTCGACATAAACAACAGCAAGCATCATGGAAGCGATGAAGTTGGACAGAATTGTCGTTACCACTGATTAACTGGACAGAACTCTCGTTACAAAAATCATCAGACAGACGAGTTAAAGCAGGTATCACCATACATACATTTACATGCACAAAGAGTGACGCAGATACACATGTCCATGTCTACAGCGAGTTCAGCACAACTACCTGCACCAATCATGGAAACGAAATAGTGGTGAAGAACTCTTGCCTCATGACTGACTGAAAAACAGAACTCTTCTCACATATCATCGGCCTGACGAGAGAGAGAGGGTGCAAAAGATGTTTTCGCCAACACACCTCAGTGTTTATCCCATTAATAGTGTTAATCAGACACAATTGATTACATGTACCATCAACAATCAGGTCACCAACACGTCTCATCCACACCACAACCTTTCAGCCATTCATTAACAGTGGCCCTCCAGGTACCATGAGTTGCAATAGACACTTGACTATCAGCAGATACCAGAACCCCTCCTATTCATACTAGACCCACCCACAAATCCATACGTCTCCACACACAAACACAAAGAAACTTAAGTGGAGTTACAGCTAAATCATACATCCAGACAGATGAGTTTAAGTAATGTATCACCATATTCACACATACAGACACAGAGATAGACGCACACACACTTACATTTCCATGCCTACAGTGATATCGACACAACAACCATCCCAATTACGGCAACGAAAAAGGTGGTGTAGCAACACCAATGGCTCATGACTAACCAAAAAATCATCAGTAACATGTGTGCAAGGTACCCAAATTCTTCACATCAACATCGTCTCATTTATCTCACACTACAGACCTCTCTACCATCCAGTATCATGTGTCCTAGGTACAAAACTGTTCACATCAGCACCACCACGTTTATCCCACACCTAAGCCTTTTCGGACATAAAGTAACATATGCCCCAGGTACCATGAGTAGCAGTAGACACTTGGATCATCAGACAGATGTCATAATTCACATATTCATACTAGGTCTCACCAAGATATCCATACGTCACCACATATAAGCACACACAAACATAAGTGCAGGATCATCACATCATATATCCAGACAAACGAGTTGAAGGAAGGTATCACTATATTTACACATGCATACACAGAAAGAAGCACACACACGTGTATTTCTATGCCTACAGCGATCTCGACACAGCAACTAGACAAGCATGACAACGAAAAGTTGAACAGACATGAACACATGACTGGCCAAAAATCATCAGACAGACGTGTTAGAGTGTGTGCAACGGATGACATGTTGTAGCCATCCATCCCCAATACTTATGCCATATGGATTATTCATCAGCACCCAATTGACTTGCATGTATCATCAACACATAAGTAGCCAGTCATTGTGAAATCTCAAAGTAGAGTATAATAGTATCATGATAGACACACAACCACATAGAAAGACACACACCCACCACACACATGCCCATGCATACACACAATTCCATAACATCACTACACACATACAGGTAACTCGAGGAAAGGGACTGAACACCATACATTCAGACTGAATAGGTGCGGCATGTGTGAAGTATGATATGTCTTTGTCACACACATCAGTGCTCATCACACCCAACTGATTACGTCCACCATCAACACTGATGGTCACTGATGGTGAAATCTCGATATGGAGTAGACTCCTATCACCATAATTAGACACACAACCACATAGGAACATGCACACACACACATATGTCCATGCATACACCACAATTCTATATGTTACCACAAACATACAAGTAACTGGAGGAAAGGAACTCCACACTTCACGTCCAGACTGAGATGTTACAGGATGGTCAGAGGACAGCATGTCTTTACAATACACCTCAATGCTCACCACACTCACCTGATTTCATGTGCCATCATTATAGATGGCTACTGGAACTAAACTCTTGTCAAAGTCATTTGTTAAAAGCAGCTTCTGAAAGACTTATTTAGGTCAACCTGCCCAGGCGGGCGTGGCGAGACAGGGCCCCCCCCCTCCTCACGGACAGAAATACCGCAATATGCCGGACCTAAAATCGCGGTCTTCGACGAATAACCGCATTTTTCCGACTGGGGCCCTAATACCGGTAACCGCATTTTTAGGACCGCACCGAGGACCGGAATTTCGAAGCGGGCGAAAGCGGTTATGAGCGCCGGTATACCGACCTACAAACACGATATACGCGCCCGCTGTGAGAGTGGGAGGGGGGGCCCTGTCTCGCCACGCCCGCCTGGCAGGTTGACCCTAAATAGTCTTTCAGAAGCTGCTTTTAACAAATGACTTTGACAAGAGTTTATTTCCAGTAGCCATCTATAATGATGGCACATGAAATCAGGTGAGTGTGGTGAGCATTGAGGTGTATTGTAAAGACATGCTGTCCTCTGACCATCCTGTAACATCTCAGTCTGGACGTGAAGTGTGGAGTTCCTTTCCTCCAGTTACTTGTATGTTTGTGGTAACATATAGAATTGTGAGTGTATGCATGGACATATGTGTGTGTGTGCATGTTCCTATGTGGTTGTGTGTCTAATTATGGTGATAGGAGTCTACTCCATATCGAGATTTCACCATCAGTGACCATCAGTGTTGATGGTGGACGTAATCAGTTGGGTGTGATGAGCACTGATGTGTGTGACAAAGACATATCATACTTCACACATGCCGCACCTATTCAGTCTGAATGTATGGTGTTCAGTCCCTTTCCTCGAGTTACCTGTATGTGTGTAGTGATGTATGGAATTGTGTGTATGCATGGGCATTGTGTGTGGTGTGTGTCTTTCTATGTGGTTGTGTGTCTATCATGATACTATTATACTCTACTTTGAGATTTCACAATGACTGGCTACTTATGTGTTGATGATACATGCAGTCAATTGGGTGTGATGAATAATCCATATGGCATAAGTATTGGGATGGATGGCTACAACATGTCATCCGTTGCACACACTCTAACACGTCTGTCTGATGATTTTTGGCCAGTCATGTGTCAGGTCTGTTCAACGTTTTCGTTGTCATGCTTGGTCTAGTTGCTGTGTCTAGATCGCTGTAGCATAGAAATACACGTGTGTGTGCTTCTTTCTGTGTATGCATGTGTAAATATAGTGATACCTTCCTTCAACTCGTTTGTCTGGATATATGGATGTGATGATCCTGCACTTATGTTTGTGTGTGCTTATGTGTGGTGACGTATGGATATCTTGGTGAGACCTAGTATGAATATGTGAATTATGACATCTGTCTGATGACCAAGTGTCTACTGCTACTCATGGTAACCTGGGGCATATGTTACTTTATGTCCGAAAAGGCTTAGGTGTGGGATAAACGTGGTGGTGCTGATGTGACAGTTTTGTACCTAGGACACATGATACTGGATGGTAGAGAGGTCTGTAGTGTGAGATAAATGAGACGATGTTGATGTGAAGAATTTGGTACCTTGCACACATGTTACTGATGATTTTTTGGTTAGTCATGAGCCATTGGGGTTCTACACCACTTTTTCGTTGCCGTAATTGGGATGGTTGTTGTGTCGATATCACTGTAGCATGGAAATGTAAGTGTGTGTGCGTCTATCTCTGTGTCTGTATGTGTGAATATGGTGATACATTACTTAAACTCATCTGTCTGGATGTATGATTTGCTGTAACTCCACTTAAGTTTCTTTGTGCTTGTGTGTGGAGACGTATGGATTTGTTGGTGGGGTCTAGTATGAATATGAGGGGTTCTGGTATCTGCTGATAGTCAAGTGTCTATTGCAACTCATGGTACCTGGAGGGCCACTGTTAATGAATGGCTGAAAGGGTTGTGGTGTGGATGAGACGTGTTGGTGACCTGATTGTTGATGGTACATGTAATCAATTGTGTCTGATTAACACTATTAATGGGATAAACACTGAGGTGTGTTGGCGAAAACATCTTTTGCACACCCTCTCTCTCTCGTCAGGCCGATGATATGTGAGAAGAGTTCTGTTTTTCAGTCAGTCATGAGGCAAGAGAGTTCTTCACCACTATTTCGTTGTCCATGATTGGTGCAGGTAGTTGTGCTGAACTCGCTGTAGACATGGACATGTGTATCTGCGTCACTCTTTGTGCATGTAAATGTATGTATGGTGATACCTGGCTTTAACTCGTCTGTCTGATGATTTTTGTAACGAGAGTTCTGTCCAGTTAATCAGTGGTAACGACAATTCTGTCCAACTTCATCGCTTCCATGATGCTTGCTGTTGTTTATGTCGAACTCGCTGTATGGATGTAATGTGTGTCTGTGTTTTGGTTATACGTCTCTCTCTGGGTATGTTATGCGTAAATATGGTCAGATCTTCCTTTAACTCGTTTGTCTGGATGGTGGATGCGCAGTTCATTTCTCTCCACTAATGTGGTTGTATGTCTTCTTCCTCTGTGTGAGTTCTATCTTGGTGCTGTTGTGTGTAGGCATGGAAATGTGCGTGTGTGCGTGATTCCTCTGTGGATTTGAGTTAAAATATTTGGTTATAGAATTATACCCACCATCAATGTGTGTTTCTAACGATTGTTTCAGGGCTAGGCACCATCCCAACACTGTGCTGTTTACAGTTTACTACTGTTTGAGTTGGCATACGAACTGTGTTTCTTACGTTTTTCACTATATGCACTTCGTGGTAAAAATCATTTAATGGAGATGGTGCTGAGGGGGGTGTGTCAGTGAACCAAAGTACTTGGGTACAAGCCACAGTCAGGCTTATAGGTGGTGTAGTATGGAGTCCACATTTTTTGTACAACAAATGTAGTTGCAAAGGAGGCTAGCTAGATTTATTAGTGGAAAACATTCAACAAGTGACATAATAAAGGCTGGGTGGATGTGACTGGAAGGTATGAAGAGTGTTGGATTGCTGTATATGGCGTATAATGATGTTAGAATGGATATTGGTAGAATAATTCTGAGTGGTGTATGGAGCCTAAGTTGGCCATGACCACAAGTGCATTATGGTAACTTTATCGTGTGTGATGTGTTTTTTTCCCATACCTTTGTATGTGAATGAATTTTTAAAATTAGGTGTTTGTCGCGGCTATCTTAACATCCCAGTCTACCGTGTATTATTACTGGCACAGTGCTGTCGTTACACAGACAAATTTCAACGACCATCCAAAATTCTAGTATTTCCAGCGTATCAGGCTTTTTTTCGGGCTCGTCGATGTCATTGTCATTAGAGGTGAGAAAGGATGTATGGCAAGGAACGGTGAGGAATTCGGCCATGGACTTTTGAAGGTCTCTTTCCCTGCATTCGTCTGGAGTGATTTCAGGAATCCAAGCACTCTTCCATTTCACTGTTCTGTTTACAGTTTGCTGCCGTTATTTTTGGGGTACGAACTGTTTTTATCAGGTTGTTCACTATATGTCCTTCGGGGCAAAAATCGTGATGATTGGATGTACCAGAGAAGGAAGAACTTGTGTTACAAAACCCCAGTCAGACCTTGCTTGTATGTAGTGGTGTAATGTGGGATCCACAGTTTTTGGACTTGAAATGCGGTGTGCACGGGGAGGCAGCTAGAGTGTAAATATGGTGATTCCTTTCTTTCACTCGCCAGTCTGAGTGTAGTGTGTGTAGTTCATTTCCACCACTAATGTGGTTTTGTGACGTATGCAGCTGTGAGTGAGCATCAAAAGTACGACATTGCCGCCTGTGTTAAGAAAGGCTCTTGAATCTACTCATGCCTTTATGGTACTAGGGTCACATGTTACTGGGTGGCTTGTGGCTATGTGGGTGATATGAGATGATGCTGATGTGAACAGTTTCGTACTTGTGCACTTGCTACTAGATGGTTAAGTTGGCTGAGTTGAGTGAGAGGCGAGGCGATGCTAATGTAATCAGTTTGGTACCTGCGGGGTAGCTGTTACCGATGGATTTTTCTGTTTCCATTGTTAATGTGAAGTCCACAGTTTTTGGAATTGAAATGCTGTTTGCGAGGGACGGCAGCTAGAGTGTAAATATGGTGATATCTTTCTTTCACTCGTCTGTCTGCGTGTAGTGTGTGTAGTTAATTTCCATCACTAATGTGTGTGTGTGTGTGTGTGTGTGTGTGTGTGTGTGTGTGCGTCTTTCTGTGTGTGTCTCTCTCTGCGTATGTATGCGTAAATATGGTCAGACCATCCTTTAACTCGTTTGTCTGGATGTAGGATGTGCGGTTCATCTCCTCCACTAATGTGTGAGTGTGTGTGTGTGTGTGTGTGTGTGTGTGTGCGTCTTTCTGTGTGTGTCTCTCTCTGCGTATGTATGCGTAAATATGGTCAGACCTTCCTTTAACTCGTTTGTCTGGATGTAGGATGTGCGGTTCATCTCCTCCACTAATGTGTGTGTCAGTGTGTGTGTTTTGTGACGTATGTAGCTGTGAGTGAGGATCCTCAGTACGACATTGCAGCCTGTGTTAAGAAATGCTCTTGAATCTACTCATGCCTTTGTGGTACAAGGGATACATGTTACTAGATGGCTTGTTGTTATGTGGGTGATATGAGATGATGCTGATGTGAACAGTTTCATGCTTGTGCACATGCTACTAGATGGCAAAGATGGCTCATGTGTGTGAGAGGCGAGGCGATACTAATGTGAACAGTGTGGTACCTGGTAGCTGTTACTGATGGATTTTTTCTGGTTCCAGGGTTAATGAAACTATAGAAAAAGTGTGTACACCTCCTCATCAGGTTTGCTGTGTATTCTTTACAATTACCAAGGGGTTGATTGAATTTTTAGACAAAGTACAGCTAAGGGTCCTCAATTTGTGTCTGCTTGCCACAGTTTTTACGAACGCATAACAGAACTGATACATAGATTGGTCTGAGTAGACAGATGGTATAGGTTAGAGCTTGTTTTCAAAAATTACGAGTGCAATGAAATATTTCATACCAATGACATCAGAGATAAGGTTAGTGAAATAAGGTGTGGCACTGATGCTGATATGAAATCTTTCTTCCCTCGTTCCATTTAATAATTTTTGCCATGGTCAAACTGGGAACTGATTTGTCTAGCCTTGGAGCTGGTGTGGGAAAGGCTTTGTTAGTCATGTCATATATTTCAAGTGGGCTCTTATGCTTCCTAAGCACTTCTACCAGATTTTAAGACCTGCATCACGCTGTTCTGAGCATACAGTATTCGCTATCTCAGGATCACTTGAAAGAATCGACGCAGTATATATCATGTTCCATACCTTTGTCTGTGAATGAATTTTTAATTTGTCGCGGCTATCGCTGACTTCTCCGTCTACCGTGTATTATTACTAGCACATTGCTATCGTTACACATGTGAAATTTCAACGACCATCCAAAATTCTAGTATTTCCAGCATATCAGCCTTTTTTCGGTCTTTTTGCTCCTTCGATACCATCGTCATTATCTGTGAGAAAGGATGTACGCAAGGAATGGTGAGGAATTCGGCCATGGGCTTTTAAAGATCTCTTTCCCTGCATTCACGTGGAGTGATTTCAGGAAACCATGGAAAACCGAAATCATGATGGCCTGACGTACAGTCGAACCCATCTCCTCCCCAATACTGATTCTACCTCCATAGGCGATTCGTCTTAAAGGAACCTCATCAGTACGCAGCCCGCAGTGACCGGCGTCTTGATCGTTAAGAAGAAGTAGGGCTACCTAGTTTCGAGATGATATACAGAGTTTGTGGACATTTTAGCTAGCAAAGTGCTAAGTGCAAAAACTGATTGATATGTATATTAATAATGTTCGTGTAGCTCAATGGACTCCCAGTTCATCATTCAACTACACGCTTCTAAGAAAATAACTTATTGCTTATAATAATTTACTAATATCTGATGAGGTTAATAATATAGTAATTAAAAAATTTGGGTGTTGATGGTACTACTTGTACGTGAGAAGAATAAATAAAAACATATCGTATTTAATTCATTTTTGTTTCATTTCATCCACCATACAATACAAAATAAATATATCATATTGTTGTTTTGTATGTTAATGTTGGTACTGTAGGACGGTCTCAAGAATAACTTTGTCTGACCAATCAGAGGATATCAAAAGTGGTGACAGTCTGCTAAAAAGTTATTTTTAGAAGTTAATTTTTGGTACCTAAGCAATTAATTAATTATAATAGTTTGATATATCAACAACACATTACAAAATGCTAGGGAAAAAATACAGGTTTGGCAATAACAATTGTCAACAGCAAGCAACCGCTCTCACATTCGAATTCCCCACCCATTATTAATTTTGACTGTGTGAACTGCAGAGTATCCATGGTAATGCCATTATCACATTATAACAAAAAAATTACGCTTTTGAAACGAGTGTATCTTACTTTTAATTCAGTTACAGTAAATCAAACAGGTTATACACTCTCTCAGTATGGAAACTAAAATTTTGATTTTCGTTTTGAAAATGCGTATCATAACACGATCAGACGATGTATTTGCATATTTTGAGAGTGATTCGCATCAGAATTTATACCCTGTCACGAACGGCAAATTGTGTTGTCGAAAGTAGGTACCAGTCCGCTCACACACACCAGGAATAGAGCATAACGGGAACCAACGCGTCACCCGGAAATATCGCTGCGCTAGGAAACTACGCACGCCAGGAATAGCGGCTAACGGGACCCGACGCGTCATCTGTGGCGCGCGCTGGGAATAGTAACAACCGTTGTCGCCTGCGGGGTTGTGCGTCCGACTAAGCTCAGATAGATTCAGGTTACGCGAGCCATGGAATGTCTGCGCAGATTGAGGTTTGTGCTTCCATCTGGGCGGGCGGTCAAGGAACTATCGTTTGCGAAACGCGGCCGGTGCTGCCCCCCTAGCGGCCACCAAATGAACTAACGGTCCGCTGATTGGCTTATTCAAAGCCCGCCGGAGAGGGAGGGGAGGGAGGTGCCCCCCCACCACCTCGTGATCATGGGTTTTCCCGGTTTCTGGCTGAACTATACCCCTCCCTACTGACCACAATTTGGAAACGCACGGTCCCAGCAGGAAAAAACCTAACCTAGCTACTTTTTATGTTCTTCCACCTATCAGGAAAGATTAGATTTTCGTTTTCTATATATTTCAAAGTAATGTATTACTAAAAAATTAATAAATAACGAATCAATTGTTCATAAAACTATGTTAAAATTAGGCAATTTTGATGTGAAAGAGGGAATATCGCACGTAAGTTTTAGAATCGATACTAAGCATAAACTTTGATTAAAATTGGATCTAAGGTTTGTTATGTAGTATCATTGTAACCTTTACCAAAAAGTAGATATCACAACTTTTTACGTAGAAATCTTTGATGTAGTTTTTTCGTAACGTTTTCGTGTATTCTAACGAAGTAGGTCTATATTTCAGGAAAGTGAAGAAATAATAACCAAATTTACATAGTTAAAAACCATTTAACAGAAGAAGAAGAGTGTTGTGTTATCTGTTATGTAGTGTGATCTTTTGTGCGGTATCTCGAGGTTAAGAAAGGATTGTTTATCTTTTGTGAAAGTGTGATCTGAGGCTCCTGTCTATTCACGTTTACAAACAGATTATCATTACTTTGCCCAGCACCGGTGATGTAGATATACCTCAGAATTTGAGCTTGACCATAAGTTTTCGAACTGCGAAAACCCAATCCAAAGAGGTTTGTAGTTTTTGAGTGATGTAGAAACAAAGGAACAGACAGTGAGAGTCCGCTTACTGACTTATGACTCATGTATGTATGTAAGATGTTGCCCTCATGTGTGGCATATTCCGCTTCATAAATAAGTTTCTATCTTGCCCTAAATAAACTATTGACATCAGTCTCGTAATTTCTTCTCACTTTCTGTCTTTTGCAAGAACATTCTTGTGGCTAGCACCGATGGTTCATAGTTAGGATGAAGGTAACTAACGGTGGGATATACTCCAATATCCTTAGCGGAAGAGGTTAACAACCTACCAGTGCGATAAGACCTACGGCCGCGACCAAATAATTAACTGATCGTTGCTGTAGAACGAATCTGATTAAATCCTTGGCCGTAGCTGTGAGATTGAAAGTTCCCGATATGGATTTCGGGGGGGAGGAACCTGTAACACAGATTGTGAGACCTCGTGTCTCGGGAACAGACTGCTCTTTTTCCATTGCCGGAAAGGATTCTACGTAACTACGGTTGTTCCATCTTTATGTCTCAATTTAAAAAAAAAAAAAAAAAAAAAAAAAAAAAAATCGTTTTAATCACATGTGGCTGATGTGTGTATCTTGAGATGAGAATCATTGAGGTAGTAATAAAAATAGTTGGAACAACTTTCTGCCAACCCTTGTAATTTCTGCATCCGATATACATTTCTATAATGCAATTTACAAACCTATTGGGGCAGGGGGTGCTTTGCACAAAAACTAATCTCTTCTCTGTGCATTCAAATTGTTAACGGGAAGAAAGCACAAAATCCTCATTTTCTGTATCAACAGTTTCGTTAGGGGTCTCAAAAAGCGATGCGGTCCTCTCTAAGTACCAACTACTGTTGATAATTCCGTGAGATATGCCGTTAATGACGTAATGGCTGTAATATTTGGGAATTTTTCCGTTTATTATCTTATTTGCAGTTCACGTCCTTTTAATATAACGTACGACTATGAGTGAACAAATCTGGTATTATTGTTATTATTATTATTATTATTTTTTAATTGAACAAGGTAATACAGCTTGTCGACAGCGTGGTCAAAAGAGCCATAAGAGTCGGAAATAAATTTGGGCTTAGGGGTTTTGCAGTAGAGGAAGGTTGAAACATTTTGATAATTAAAATAAAGTTACAAGATTAAGTGTAAAAGTAACGTGATTTGCAATGGATGTCTGAGGAAAAAGCTCTGACAGGAAGATGTTACCGCATGGTGTAGTATTTTAAGCCATATAACATTGGCGCCCATTAATTACGTGACAAATACGGGGGGGGGGGTCCATACGAAATATCACCAAGGGGGAGGGGTCCACAGAAAGCTCACGTCATCATTTTAATATTCAAAGACATTAGAGCAAAAAAACTGTCTTCACGGGATCTCAACAAATGCTCACCAAAAGGAGGGGGGGGGGAGATCCAGATTCACAAAATAACTGCTCACGTAATTAATGGATGCCCCTAGTGGAGGGAACAGAATAAAGTAATAACTATAGAAGAAGACTAAGTTAAACAAAGAAGAGAACTGAGCGCATTCCTTGAAAATATTAACTAGGTTTTCCAAGGTTTCCGAAATAACTTCACGCGATTGCTGGGACGGTTTCCTTCAAAATGCAATGGCCGATTATCTTCGCGTGTACTGATGACTCTAATGAGAAATCAAAAAAAAGGAGATGAAGAAATTAGCTCGTGATACCGACCCTTTTTTCCGATGAGACGCATCAATGAATTATTACACATCGATCAAAAGTTATATATTTCCCTTTACGTTGCATTATTTTATTTAATGAAACTATTAATAAAAACCCTTCCAATGGCATTCGGGTGGATGTGGCTTCAAATCCCTGTCCAGTACCAAGATTTAGGTTTCCCATAATTTCCATAAACCATTCCAGCCGGGATGGTTACTTCAAAAAGCCTTGGCCCAATACCTGCCCTTTTCTTTTCCCGAGTCCTTTCCCGCCTCGATATTGACAAGGTGTAAAGACCTACGCAAAAAACGTAGGTCACCAAAATTCATTATCTGAACGCTGTTTTGAACAAGTTTCTCTGTCCTTAATAAAAGTTTTAAAAAATATCGCCGCCTCAGAAATTCTATAAACAAAATGTCAGCCGGACTATCACTGCCATTTTGTTCTCTATGACACCAACCATAGCGAAATTATTTCACTACAAAGCTTCGGTGACACTTGAACCTCACATGTAACTAATAGAAATGACATCGTCATCGTACCGTATAGCGTTGTATCTGCTCGGAGCGTCTGTATTCAACATAAACAAATACAACCAACTTAACAAATTGTGTCAACAATTAAGTGCACCGAACGAAGTTATAATACCTTATACTCCCATGTATCAGATGAAATACATCAATTCGTATCAATATTTCAGGTTATAACGATACATTGAATACGTTCGCATTATAAATATCGGCGTTTTCTGATACATCGATGTATATCCAACATGATCATTACAATTTATTATTAGCAATCAACCATCTAAGTATTCGTTTAAAATGATTTCGAAAACAAAGGAAACCCGGAATCCGGAGGAATGAAACAAAACCCTCGCTAGTAGGAGAGCGGGGTTGGTAAATATAACTGTGACATTACTGTCTTAACCCAGCAAACCCAACAATATTTAGCAAACTCATGTAACACAACTGATACTAGCTCAGCTATATCACTTGACTGTGGAGGCTATAAAACCTAACGATAGTGCATTTTAAAAATAATAACGCGGCCAGTTTTGTAGTCAAACGCTAACCTACCGCATACCGCAGTAATTAACACCCAGGGGTCGGAAAGTAAAGAACAGTCTCGCGGGTTTTAGTGGCGGCGTTGTCCCGGTTACGGGCGATTAAAACGTCTGGCCGGCTGGCTGTATATTACCATCAGGCCGGTATTAAATTGCACAGCGGGAAGGCGCGCGAAAAACTGGACGAACCAGGAATGCAACTGGCGCTGACGCCAACCCAGCGACCGACTTCTGCAACTAGTAACAAAGCTGCTAAATTAAATGTGATAAATGTTTGCTGTTATTTCTCTTCTTATCTTAATTCAATCAGAATATTCACGGCTTACAAATGATAAATGGGTTTGTCAATTTGTATTGATGATCGAGCGTCGGCAAGCTTGCATTAGGCCGCGTTTACACGATGCGAGTTGGCTGGAACGAGTTCACTGTCTTGGATGCGCGCGCAGCGTCTGATAGTCACTCTCCTCGTGTCAACAGGTTCAAGACAGTCAGTTGACTGAGGACAGTGGATTCGGTTAATGACCAACTGTTAACGTGCGAGTTCAACAAATAAGATGGCGAAAATTACGAGTAAATGGAATAAAGCGGAGGCATTAAAATTTTTTCAACTTCATGAAAGTGAAGAAACTTTGTAGAATTTTAAGAATTATAAAACAAGCTTTTTAGAGATGCTGCTATTAAAAACAAAAAAAAAAAAAAAAAAAAAAAAAAAAAAAAAAATTGCATCGTGACGGTGTCCTTTGTTATATATCAGGAGCAATATTTTATTGCAGCTCTTCAAATTGAGACACAGTTAGTCTTAAATGATTTCTGTAACTCTCTACATCTTAAATTGCAACTTCATTCAAAAAAGTCTCTGAGGCACCTAAAGCTTTTTATTTATTTATATCTATTCTCTCACCCATTTCGACGTTTTGTATTGCTAAACTTTATATCATATAGCATTATAATTAACATATTAACTATAATATTAATTCCTTCTTGTAATACGGATATACTTTCAAGAAGATCACAACGTAGGAATGGAGAACTGTCCTGACAATGGACTGTCTTCAAATTATTACTAGCATGCTAGTTCACTCTCTTTCCACCACCACCGACGGATTTAGCTACTCTCGTTCCAGTCAAATCGCACCGTGTAATATCTTGTCGCTTTTGTAAACGATAAGGAATTGGCTTGCGTTCGACAGAGTAACGGGGTGTGTGGTCTATTTTGTTTTGACCAGAAACTGGAAGCGAAGGATATACGACGTATTTTTTGTTTTTAAATAACTTGTCACAAAAGGGAGCTGCATGACTTTACGGAATATAGTGAATGGACTACTATTTCGTGGCAAAAATAAATTGAAAGACAGCAATCACTGTGGGAGAGATCTATTGAAATGTTGTGCAGGTCTTTTCTTACATTGCAATTATTCTTAGAAATAAATTTCATGTACAGGCACACGTTTTCTATAGTTTTATTACATAGTTAATTGATGATTTATGTTCGTGGGTGGTGTTGGCGATCCTATCATTTGTCGACTCTTTATACTCGTACTTCTATTTCTGTGTATGTGTGAGCTGCATGTTGGTTTACGAGGTAAGGCTGCACTACAACATAATTAGCGATTTTCGTCCCGTTAAAATCTAATAGCCGTCATTATCAAATACTACTTATTTAAAGTAATCTTTAGATTTTGGATGACGGGAAACCAGTTTGTTTGTTTTTGGATAATTCTGTTGCATCTCTGAATATTTTATGATTAGAAGAATCTTTCCTTTGTATCATTAAATGAATCGTTGAGGAATATTCCATTGCGTTTGAGTCACGCTATTCTAAAATCATCTTTTGGTATTAATCAGTGAATATTAGCTATCCAGATTTCCGTTTTTCATGGTTTTCCCAGATCACTCTACCTGAATGCACGCGTGGTTCCTTCAAAATGCTTTAGCCGCAGTCCATACCTTTCATTTCTCCCTGTCTTCTACCGCCTCTAATAACCATGACGTCGATGAAGCATAAATCGTTTGAAAAAAAAAAAAAAAAAGAGGAGAGTGTGTTCTAAAAATCCTGGGATATAGCTCAAAATTGTGACACTACGTCAGATATTTCATCACCCGATGAAATGGTAGATCCAGTTTTATCCCATACGAACGGTATTTCCTATATGCTTGCTGGAAAGTAGTTAGTTGGGAGTTAGACAATACTATGATATATTAATTTGTAGGTTACAATCATTTGTATCACACATTCTCGGCTACATTTTAGTAGTTATAGTAACACAGTATTGTTACCTTGGAATGCTTCACTAGCAGCCGACTGGTTGAAACTCTGTATTCTGCTGTACATACCTGCAACACAAATAAGAAACACGTAAGTGCGCGAGCATTCAAGTCCTTTTTAATAGCTATTGAATATGACGTTCCTAACGATAACTTTTAGCTTTTGTAGTGCTTGATTCGTGTGGGACTGTAACAGTTGATTAACTTTCGTGCACATTGAAATACTGTGATGAATGCTCATCTGACAATCACATAGAATAGAATAAGGTTGGTATTCGCTCTCTATCTAAAATCGAATGCAGGATGATTGATGGTAAGAAACCACACCCAACCCCATTTGATTTTAGATTCGTGTCCAAAACTTCATCATAATCTATCGGTGATGTATAACTGACCCGGATACGAAACTCCTTCCTACCATGCTGATTACGAATTTTAGGGGCTGTTAGGTAATTGTCCCGCTAAAGGCTGGGACAAATCTTACGCTACATGCAGATAGTGATAAAACTTACGTTTAAATCTTGCGGTTAGGTTCACGGCCGGCGCTAGGAATTTCGGGCCCGGGGTGAAATGGGGCGACCTTTTTTTTAGCTCTATTAAATGGCCAGGCAACACTGGGCGTATTGTTGGCTTCATGGCCTGAGGGCCCCTATAGTCGGTGATCGGGCCCCCCATCAGCCGGCGGGGCCCGGACTTTTGACCCGCTTACCCCCCCCCCCCCTAACGCCGGCCCTGGTTAGGTTATAAAATTATCCCCTAGAACATATCCGGGCAGTGGAGTTTATAACCCGGATATGCGATAAATATAAGAGATTTTTCAGGTGTAATGGTAGAAGCTTGGTTATCAACATTTATATTAAAAAAACGAAATTCTTTTCTGATCTAAGTAGTAACAGTACATTCTTTCAGTGAGCAAAACCACTTTGCAACACGAAGATTATTCCACTTTATCAAAGTGACCCCACTCTGGAGCTCTTTAACCCCTGACATTACCATCAATAGCATAAGATAACTATTATATAAAACTGCTTCATTACTGAATCTTCATTAGAGTATATTCCGGCATAGTTGAAGGAGGGGAAGCAGAGAACAAAAACAATATAGCTGCCCGTAGAGAAAGTGCCATTATTGTTGAGTGATCTTGCCCTAACGTGTTAAATCACTGACGCAGTTTCATACTTGTATGTCCTGCCTACTGTTTGTAGACGATATTTTGTAATGATCAGTATAAATCCTGAGACGCCTTTGACATACCTTGTCGAGAACTATACCTTTCACACAAACACAAAACAAAGTAGTATAAACATACATGTTAGACGCTTCAGAGTACGTACCCTTAGATCCTTTTTTGCTACGGACAGAATCCGCAACAACAGCGAAAAACAAGAAAAATGTCAGTAAAACTTCTGTCAATAAATTTCACCGTGAGAATTGTATGGAAAAAAGTTTTTGCTCCAATTCCGTGTGCTATTTAAGGCACATACTGTGTGGAATGCTGGTACTAGGAATGAGTTGCTCCATGAAATGATGTTTTTCTCTCCGCGGCAGATTTAGTCGCGCAATCGTTGATACGCTCGACCGCCGCTGTGACTTTCTTGCCTTTCCGAGACCGCTTAACTCGCTCGAGTAGAGCCTCGTGGGTATCGCTGTATTGCTGGTTAGACGCTCTTTGCTGTTCTGTATTCACAGTCGGCTTCTCGACCATCATAGACCCACCTTGTGTTTATTTTCAACGCGAGTCTTGTAACACCGTGAATTATTATGTGGTATTTATTTATCGTATGATTATTTAACAAGGTACACAATAGGAATTGTACATATCACAAGCTTGTACAGTTTCATATCTCGGGATCTAATGTTTTAATCCAGTCAACTGCACTGATCAACGCATCATGTATTTCGCCATTGTTCCATTGTAGGCCCGAAGAGGACAGTCAGAAACGATGTGATTAATTGTCTGTAAGGTGGCTCCACAGTCACAATTTGCAGAATCTACTCAGCCCCATTTGTATAATAAGTAGGCGCTTCTGCCTTGTCCTGTTCCGATTGATGATTCTCCACTGCCGCCTGGGGAGATCGAAACCTTGTAACCTTACTGAGGAGTCCTCAACTAGATTTTTATTGGCTACTGATGACTGCTCCTATTGAGTTGTCCACAGCTTGTTGATGTTGAAAGAGGACTCTGTAAGGTTGATTGCTGTGCGCCATGGTGGTTTTCTTGATTTCAAGCGTTGGTGCTTTGCTTGAATCATGTCTTGATGTACAGTCAGCTGAGGATTCTTCAGAATATTTTTCCAGATTTTTAAGACAACTTCTGATCTTCCCAGTGCTGGGGGTGAGATGTTGCATAGCACTGGAAGCCATATGGTGTTCGTACTGTGAATACATCCCGTAATTATCCTCATTGCCTGATTGAGTTGCACATCTATCTTCTTTGTATGGGCACTATTGATCCAGGATGGGCAGCAGTATTCAGCAACAGAGTATGACAGAGCTAAGGCTGTGGTGGGAGAGTTACCATTTTCCGCTCATTCCGCCTACGTTTGTGGCTGGATCTGCAGTTTAATTGGACACTCGACAAGTATTATATATAAAACCTACAATATCTACTGGTTAAGCCCTACCAAAATTTTAATAGGTACTATTTCAATGGCAGTAGAAAATTCGCCCACAATTTTCCAGACGCATCGAAAATGACACAAACTGTTTACACAACTCCAATTTTTTGGTGCCTCGTCGACGTCGAGGTTATTATAGGTAGGAAAGGATTGGGGAAAAAGAACGAGAAACAATTCAATCATGGCCTCATGAGGAACCATCGCGGCATTCATCTGGGGAAACCATGGAAAACCCAAATCTGAATGGCTGGATGGGATTCGAATCCGCGTCCTCCCGATTGCGAGGCCATCACGCGCGGTACGACGCCCATCATCCTTGCGTGGAGTGATACTGTTCCACTAATTGTGATAAATTGTTTGAACCTTTGACTACTGAGTCGACAATTTTGGATCCAGAAGATATATCTGTAGCTGTGACGCCGAATTTATCCCTCATTGTATGATCCTCGGGTTTTGTGGAGCGCGTACCTGTATAGAAGGAAATTCTGAAAGAAGTTCCGCGAGGAAGCTGGGCAGCTGTTGGGTGGGAGCCGCAGATGGGTCCGACAGCTGGTGGGCGGCCCGTTACTCCGATATAGGTCTGCGGGTAACCGCGCACAACCGTCCATGGGGAAACCTGACTCGCTCCGCGCCACTAGCATACCGCATTACTGCCATTTTCTGTAATTTCAGCACTATGTGATATCTGCACCAACATTTAATTACTATATAACAGTAATATTTTTCATCATACAGAGATTATTTATTATTAAGCCCCGGATTTTTAGGCTCTGAAAAATCAAATTTAGGTTTATTCAATTCACGTTTTAGGTTTTTATAGGTTTTTAATATTCTGATTTAGGAATTTACACATTTTAAAGTGAAGCAAAATTTAAAACACGCAATATATACTGCCATAGTGTTAAAAATGTTGCGACTTTATTGTCAAGTACTCCTTAAAAACTTCTAACATGGCATTGCTCGTTCACATTAAAACGTGCGACATAAACCACTATTATATTCAAAACATTTTGTCGTTATTGTGAATTTTAAACCACTCATTTAAAACTTCTAATATGATACTGAACAATGAAATATTTTGACAGATTTTCAGGAGTAAACCTTCTTCTCTCTTCCGCTAAAATTCTCTTGAATGCGGAAAAACTACGCTCCACGTTACATGAGGTAAGAGGTGCTAACTTCATATACAGCGAAGTCAGTACTTCTTGTTCCTTTAGTCCAGAGAGAACACGGCCTATTTGTTACATCCTCTTGAAATCTGGACTGCGGGATGAAACAGCCTCCAGCCTCTTAGCTACAGGCAACCAAACTGGTTTCAGGAGCCACTTTGGCCATCACTTCTTGAATGATTTGAAGTGCTTCTGTCAACGGTAGAGTGCCTCCTTCCAACTTCTTGGTTGAAAATTCTAGGTTGTAAAAATTTGCCTTTATGTATGTCAACTCCTGTACAGCTGGTACTGAGTGCAACGCTTTCTTTGCATTTACTACAGCAGTAGCTTCGCTTTCATCTAATGCATCGACGACCTTCGTGATGCTCTCATAGTTTTCTGCATAATATATTGCGGGAGAGCCAGGTTCCGGACGTGTCACTAGTGGCTCGGGAGGGAGGGGTATTGATGGAAGCTTTTCCCTGAAAGTAACTACTCGACTTGGAGCTATCAGGAATATTTTCTTCACTGAAGAAATTATCTTGTTAAGTACAGGGTGCTGTTCCTAGGCAGGTAACGTGCGCCATTCGAGGATGGAATGCAACCGTAGGCAGTCAATAAGGCACTGTTCCAGCATTTGCCTGGAGGTGAAAAGGGAAACCACAGAATACCATTTCAGAACTGCTGATTGTGGGGTTCGAATCAAAGGCGTTTTCTGAGTCCAAATTGCTAGCCCACGGCCCGTATCACTGAGCTAATCCGGCCGGGAAGTAACAAAATTACAGTCGGACTGGATCAGTACATCAAATTAGGTCTTTTAGGTTCTGATAACTGGATTAGGTCATTTTAGGTCCTATTAAATTTACGAATATTATTAGTTTATACAAAAGACGAAAAAGAAAATTAAAATTTTGAGAATATTAGGTTGGGAACAAAATAGGTTCGAACCTAAGAATCCGGGGCTTATTTATTATTGTTGCCTGTATGACTAATACTGTTATACACCAAGTCTAGTTTTATGTGTCGAGAAGAACACATCGTATCCCTCATTGCTAACGTGCAGCAGTGGTTATGCTGGTTACCTCGTTACCTGGTTAGGTAGTGAAAGAAATCGTCATCTCTGGAAGGGTGATAGAGGCGGTGATGCTCAGTTTATAATTACCAAAGTCCATTGTAAAATTCCAGTGCGTAACGAGTGATAGTATTACTCAGTGATTTTTAACTGGAGTACTATAAAAGCTTAGTTGGTTTGAGCACCGGTGGCGTAAGAAATGCCCCCCCCCCCCTACTTGGCAAGGTACCTGAGGTGGTGCTGCTAAACTACATACTGAATACCTGGTAAAATCTCAACCTGTCCATAGCAACGAGTCCGAGAGAACATCCAAAGGTCCGTGGTTGAAGTAAAGGTTTGTTAAGTTTGTGAAGTGATGACTTCGTTTCGTCTTTCTTATGTACTTGAATTCCCCGTCCAGGTAAACAGTGACGTAGGAGGATTGAAGTTCAACTTTATACTCTTTCACAACTTTGTTAAACCTGCAACAAATTATTGTTTTTAGTTAATACTTGTTGTATTACTGGCGTCTGGTTATACCAGTTGCTTCGACGAGAAGCCAGTATAAATCCATATTTCTTAATTATGTAAACATTTGTTGACGGATTCGTGATATATTTATTTATTCGTCGTGTCAGAACCATATAAGAAATATACAATCAAAGAAAGACAAAGCAAAGGGTAACAAATAGGGTTAAAAAGATAATTCAAATTTTATAGTCCAAAATAATGCAATAGTGGAAGAAGGAAAAGAGGGCAATACTGTAGGAAGTTTTGGTCTAGGAGAAAGAAATGAGCGAGGAAGCAGGTTGCTAGAATTTTGTGAAAGATATAAGCTAGTAGTGGCGAACATACTGTTTAAGAACCATGCAAGAAGAATATACACCTGGAAACGTCCTGGGGATACAGGCAGGTTTCAGCTAGATTATATCATGGTCAAACAGAGATTCAGGAATCAAGTTCTAGACTGTAAAGCGTACCCAGGATCAGACATAGACTCGGACCATAATTTGATAGTAATGAAGTACAGGCTGAAATTCAAGCGAATAAGGAAGCAGCATATGCAGAACAGACTGGAAGTGAATAAACTGAAACAATCTAGCACAAGAGAAAAATTTGCAGAAATGGTAGACTTAGGTCTAAGAAGTAACTTTGAAAGGAGCTCAACTGAGGACCAATGGCATGCATTAAAGACCGAAATAGTGAAAGCTGGCAAAGAAACATTAGGCTTTAGGGGACAAGACGCCCGAAAACCTTGGATCACAGAAATTTTTTGGAGCCGATGGATCAGAGGAGAAGGTACAAAAATGCTCAGGATGAAACAGGAAGAGAGCAGTACAGGCAATTTAGAAATCAAATAAATAGGAAATGCAAAATAGCAAAAGAAAAATGGCTACAAGAAAAGTGCGAAGAAGTAGAAAAGGAAATGGTCGAAGGAAAAGTAGACGTTGCATATCGAAAGATCAAACAGAATTTTGGAGAAATGAAGAAAAGAGGTATGAACATTAAAACTGCCGATGGGAAACCTCTTTTAAGCTCAGAAGACAGAGCTAACCGATGGAAGGAATACATTGAGAAACTGTATGTGGCGGATGACTTGAACAATAGTGTAATGGAAAAGGAAGGCGATGTCGACATGACTTAGGAGATCCTGTTTTGAGGACAGAATTTAATAAAGCTCTCCATGACTAGAAAGCAAATAAGGCAGTTGGAATTGTTGAGATCCCTGCAGAACTTCTTAAATCTCTAGGAGAGGAAGGAATCGAAAGATTATTCAAGCTGGTATCAAAAAGTTATGAAACAGGAGAAATTCCAAATGATTTTAATAAAAATATCATCTTCACACTTCCAAAGAAAGCACAAGCTGACAAATGTGAGAATTATCGCACAATTAGTCTAACATCACATGCTTCAAAATTACTGACCAGAATAATATACAGAAGGATGGAAAGGGTAGTAGAAGAGATAGTAGGTGAAGATCAGTTTGGGTTTAGGAAAAGTCGCGGTACAAGGGAAGCAATTCTGTCTTTAAGATTAATACTCGAAGGGCGGATCAAGAAAAACAAAGATACTTTTATGGCATTTGTTGATTAAGAAAAAGCTTTTGATAATGTTAGGTGGGACAAGCTCTTCAAAATTTTAAAGAAATCAGGTCTAAAGTATCGAGATAGAAGAATACTCTATAAACTATATAAGACTCGAGTGGCTGTAATAAAAGTAGAGAATCATGAGACACATGCATCAGTTAAAATGGGTGTGAGACAAGGTTGTAGTCTATCCTTGTTAATATTCAACTTGTATGTAGAAGAAGCAATGAAGAAAGTCAAAGAAAAATTTCCATGTGGCATAAGTTTTCAGGGAGAAAAAAATCAGTATGCTACGATTTGCTGATGTCATTGTCTTGTTAGCAGTGAGGGCTGAGGATATTGAGAAGTTACTGAATGGCATGAACAAAATACTGAAGGAAGATTTTGGACTGAATATAAATCAAAGTAAGACAAAAGTGAAGAAATGTAGCAGAAATGATACCAATACTAGCAGATTAAATATAAAAATAGGATCAAATGCAATAGGAGAAGTGAGTGAGTTCTGTAACTTAGGTAGCAAAATTACAACCGATGGCCGAAGCAGGAATGATGTTAAAAGCAGAATAGTACAGGCAAAAAGAGCCTTCATGAAAAAGATAAACCTTTTAGTTTCAAATATTGATCTAGGAATTAGAATGAACTTTTTAAAACTCTATGTGTGGAGCACAGCACTTTACGGCAACGAAACATGGACTTTAGGAATACCGGAAAGAAAGAAAATTGAAGCATTTGAAATGTGGTGCTACAGAAGAATGCTGAAAATTAGGTGGACAGACAAAGTAAGAAATGAACGAGTTTTGGAAATGATGGGTGAGAAAAGAAGTTTATGGAAGAAGCTTACAGGAAGAAGAGACAGGCTGGTAGGTCATATTTTGAGACATGCTGGATTGGTTAATTTGTTAGTAGAGGGAACAGTCGAAGGTAAGAACTGTAGAGGAAGACAGAGATTAGAATATATGAAGCAGATAACTGAGGACGTGGATTGTAAGGGGTATGTAGAAATGAAAAGGTTAGCACAGGATAGGAAGGGATGGAGGATTGCATCAAACCAGTCTAAAGACTGACGACAGCAAAAAAAATGTCAAATATTTTGTCGATTATAGAGCATTTGGTGTCGCCTGATCCAGACCTTCAACTGTGCTTCTTGGAGAATATAATGCACATGGGCTGCGTTCCGCTCTTCACAATCTCACAGAGTGGTCTGTTCACAGATGTCCCGCTTCTTCTGGTTGGTCTTCAGAGCGCAGCCTATTGAATGCCTTCCAAGTGAGCCGCTCAACCTATTGATCATGGGGGAAGCCCTTCATTTGCTATATACCGCTGTTTGATATGCTCACTACTTGTACATCACCTTTGAATTCTATGTAGTTTGTGCATGAATCTCAGTAGAACTTCGTAAAATCTGTCCTGAACTGAGTTCTCGGAGTGCAGTTGGATAAATGTTGCACATTAGACACATTTCTTTTTTCTTGTTGCATTTGGAATTCTCTTAAGAGCATTTGTAATTAAACAAGATCTCTGTTAAGGGGAGAGAATCGTTGCTGTAAACTGTGGAAGCGTTCAGCTAATTTGTGTTGCGTTGTTCCTCTCGTAAAACATTTGATTCCAGCTCGAAAGAAAACAGTAAGCGCAGTATTCGCTGGAATGATTACGCAAAACCTCCTAAGAATGGTCAGCGGGATTTGGTTCCGTGCTAGCTGAATATCTTCTGGTTCGATAGCCATGTTGTGTTGTGAGATTCGCCATTTCCTCTATCAGACTCTCTGAATCACATACCGTCTTCTCTCTTGGGCTCAATGACAACCATACACCCCTCCTCTTTGATTCCGGATGACGATGATATTTAGCGTCTAATACCTATCACTGGGGGTCACCTTGCGGCACACGCAATGACCCATTGTTATGCTTATTTACTAAAGACATCGAGAAACGGTAAATGACCTTTTTTCTTCCACTTCCATAGTGAATTTGACTAATGTTCTGATGGTATTCGGTCATGTCCTTTTGGAGGAACCATCCCGGAATTCACCTAGATTGATCTCGCGAAGCCACTGAAAACCGAAATACGGATGATCCAACAAGAGATCGACGCCACCTCCTCCAAAATTATTATTATTATTAATAGCAATTAACTTCATGCCCACGAGGCAATTTCTCTGCACACCTGCTTACCATTCATACGCATCTTTCCCTCCAAATGCTGCTTCTAAATCTACCACCAATATTTATCCAGGCCTCATCACCACTATGTGCCTTGTACGTACGTAGTAACAGGTCTTTCACCCTCCCCCCTTTTTCTATCCTGCAATGACTCCCAACCCTAAATGTAAAACCACATCAATATTTTAAATTCATCTGATCGATTGGAAGAGTTATCATCCGACAGTTTCAGACAATAACTGCTAACTGGTTAACATCAGATGGTGGCAAAGCTATATGGAATTACTCTCAAGAGTTTCATCTAAAGATGGAAAAGAAAATTTCATTTTAAAATCAGAGTTTATCATCTCGTATATAAAACAACGAATGGTATTTTTTTTTTTAAATTAAAAAGGCTTTTCTGTGAAATAAGTAAAATACGATGACGATTTTCTTCTCCAGTAACTATGGCACGCGTAACATGGAACTGCATCCCGACAAAGAGACGATTTCCGAGTTTGTTCGTCGTGTCTGGTTAACCCGCTATCAAGAAGAAGGTTGGTGGTCTATAATTTTCGTTTGATGTGGATGTGCGCTTTGAAGAAGTTTAGTTTTTGTGTGAGAGGTGCAGTTAATTAAAGTGAAGGAATGTAGTGAACAAGTTTATATACATCTGAGAGACAAATTGTTTTACGACTGTCGAGCGCCGCATCCTGTACGTGGAGTTTGTTTTATGACAGCTGGTTGCTGCTGTGGAGTTTAACCTACAACCACAAGCGGCGCAGAACAGAGTGCACAGAACAGATAAGTACAATACTGAAGTGCACGCTGTTACTTCCTGGCATTAATTAATGCTTGCCTACGATGAAGTGTCCAAATATGGATCGTAATTTAAGTAACTGCTAAATAAAATATTACTTTAATTATCCTGGCATACGTATTTACAGACATAAAGAGACTGATTTTACTTTGGGTAAGGTGGAAGTGACATCTGCGATGCAATGTATGTCATATAGAAGGACTTTATACAGTGTTACAATATGGCAACATCGCAATGCAATGTAGTCTTCACGGGTGTACCGCCGGATAGTGTTGTGGAAACACAATATTTCGACGGCTAGCTCTGCCGTCTTCTTCAGGTGTAGAGACATCTGTAATGGTCGGCTGACCCACAGATACTGAGATGGTTCGGGTGCCGCTCTTCCTTATATACATGTCCGCGTGGCCTCGGCGAAGGCTTACTATGAGCCAGGCCCGCAACCAGCTGGCGGTGACTGCCCGTGGGCGTGGCTAAGGTTCTTGTTCCAGCCCGAGCTAATATGAAGCCCTCTACGGCGGCAGCTGGACGGAAGTACAACGTTCTCTGCGGATATTTGCCAAGGCAGGTTTCCATGCCTCACTGAGACATAGACCACTGTCTTCGTTCTTACAACATCGCAATGTTTCATGTTACATAGACGACGAACAAGGACGTATTTAGTTTGTTTACATCCCCATTGTAATGCTTCAATTCGTACGGAATGGGGGCAAGGAACGGGAAAGAAGTCAGCTATGCCCTTTTGAAGGAAGCATCCCGGCCTTCACTTAGAGTGATTTGGGAAAACTATGGAAAACCCAAATCTGGATACCCGGACAAGGTGCCTTACAATTTTTGTGAATAATTTTTGTTAAAAATTAATTATATATTAGTCTTGCTTGTGTTGTGTATACAAATGTGTCAAATTGGTATGGAAGAAAGAAAAAGTTAAGCGTTTAGTAAAGTGCCAGAATATCTATGGACAATGTTCGTTTATTATAACATATATCTTTGAACACAGGAGAGAAGGGAATATGGCGGGTGTATGGACGAGAATATAAGATATAGCTTGCACATGGTTGAATAAAACGAAATGTAAAGAAGTGTATTTTGTACTAAGTGATTATAAATAAAATGTGCTTTCGAGTGTTTCTTCAAAGAATTAATGTCACGATGTATATACATATTATTTGTTTGTTTCTTAACTGTGAATTGAAATAATCTGCCGGCTTCTGCAGCTAATATTAGCGGCTGAAGACGGCAGATTGTACATATCAAGAGGAGCTAAGGTAAATTACCTAAATCCAAGGAGGGTAACTGACAATACGCGGACGGGGATTCGAACCGGTGTCCTCCCGAATGCGTTACCATTCACTCACCACGTTTGGTAATTTATGTGGCTGCAAAGATTTTTCGGAAATGGAACTTCTCCTGGCTTATTACATGGAGAGTGCTTTCATTGAGCAATAGAACAGATATGCCTAACGAAAGTGACGTCACTTCTTCGATTCCGATAAATTTTTACTTTAGATGGTGCTAATTACCAGTCATATCCAGTAGGATGCTGTGCAGTCTGAATGAGGAGAACATTCAATGAAATGATATTAATACATCAGGCAAATAACAGCCCAAAAAAAACGTTTCACGGAGATTAGAACTTAGATGTAAGTATTTTAGTCATTTGTCTTCTGAGTGCCGGATGCAATCGATATTGCAGTTCCTAGATAAGAGCGATTTTGAGAAAATCTGGTAGCAAACAATGTATGAAATTTAAAACTTTTATGACTTCCAGTGAAAAACATTGATAACAAATTTTATATATGAAAAAACATTCTGGATCAACGAAGCATTATTTTTTTTTTTTTTTTTTTTTTTGTCGTCAGTCTTTCGACTGGTTTGATGCAATCCTCCATCCTTTCCTATCCTGTGCTAACCTCTTCATTTCTACATACCCCTTACAGCCCACGTCCTCAATTATCTGTTTCATATATTCTAATCTCTGTCTTCCTCTACAGTTCTTACCTTCAACTGTTCCCTCCACTAACAAATTAACCAATCCGCATGTCTCAAAATATGACCTACCAGCCTGTCTCTTCTTTCCGTAAGCTTCTTCAACAAACTTCTTTTCTCACCCATCATTTCCAAAACTCGTTCATTTCTTACTATGTCTGTCCACTTAATTTTCAGCATTCTTCTGTAACACCTCATTTCAAATGCTTCAAGTTTCTTTCTTTCCGGTATTCCTAAAGTACATGTTTCGCTACCATAAAGTGCTGTGCTCCACACAAAGAGTTTTAAAAAGTTCTTTCTAATTCCTAGATCAATATTTGAAACTAAAAGGTTTCTCTTTTTCATGAATGCTCTTTTTGCTAGTGCTATTCTGCTTTTAACATCATTCCTGCTTCGGCCATCGGTTGTAATTTTACTTCCCAAGTAACAGAATTTACTTACTTCTCGTATTGCATCCGATGCTATTTTTATATTTAATCTACTAGTGTTGGTATCATTTCTGCTACATTTCATCACGAAGCATATAACACTGAAACTCATTCCATTAAAGAGCTAGAGTAATATATGCCTCCGACAGAGTTTATGCAACGGAGTGGCCACAATAGAGCTCTGGTACGGAATCGTAATAAAGCAGGCCCGTGCGGGTCGAGTCTGGAGTACTTAGGGTATCTAAACACACACTAATGAACCAAAACATTATGATCACCTGTCGGTCCACCTTTGGGACGTAATACAGTAGTGATTTGCCGTAGCATTGATTCAACAAGTCCTTTGGTAGGTTTCTGTAGGTATCTGGCACCAAATGTCTACGCCTTTGAATTACAGACCGGTGGTTTGTGGGCGCGGAGATGGCACCAGATATGTTCTATCAAGTTGAGATTTTGTTGGGCAAGGCATTAACGTGAGTACATTATAATGCCTCTCAAACCAGTTTACCAGTAATCTGGCCTTGCAACACGGACAGTTATCCTGCTGGAAGATGCCATTGCCGTCGTGGAAGACATGAAGGGATCCAGGTAGTCCGCATCAATTTTCGCGTAGTCAACAGCTGTCATTATGTCTACGATCACTACCATAGGTCCCATGAAAGCCCATGTGACTGTCCTCCATAGCATAATGCTGTCGCCATCGGCATTCGTACTTGCCGTGCTGCATGATTTGAGCAGCCTTCGCATGGGAGACGGTTATCCAGACAAGACCACCGACCTAGTGTTGCAAGAGACGTAATTTATCAGACCAGGCAACACGTATCCATTAATCTCGATGGTCTCGTAACCACGACAATCGTAATTGACGATGTCGTTGGGTCAGTATGGGAACACTTAGGGGCCGTTTGCTGCGGAGCCAATTGTTTTACAACGTAAGCTGAACGGAGTGCTCCGAAACATTTGTCTGCATCAGCATTACACCATGCCACAGATCGCCGCCTGTCCTAGTTTATAGAGCGGTAATGCCTCTGACCTCCACGTTCTGTGATGAGGCATGGACGTCCATCACTTTGACGCCTACTAGTGGCTACAAACAATCTGGCAGTATTTTACCCGCCAGCATATCCAGGTTCTCTTTGATTCCTTGTCACGACGTCCAGAGGCTCTGCCTACAGCATGTAGAGACAGTAACTGAAGTAAATATATGAATACATAAAGTTGTGTTCGAACTTGCAGCTTCACATAATTCGTGTATTAAAACAGAGATTTCGTGAAGAATTTCCCACAACAAGCAAGCTGACATCATTTCTAAAGTCGAAAAAATGTGTAAGAAATCCAAAAACATGCTTTATTGTTATTGCCACAAGATAATTGTGCTATGGAACAGAAATATGGGCAACTGACTGAGATGGATAGGAATTAACAGCAGTGGAAATGAGAATCTGTTGATATCTAATGCAAGAATGGAAACTGAAGAAGAGATATAAGAAATGGACCTAAAAAGTATGCGACATTAAAAACAGGATAACAGTGATAAATGTACGGACACAGGTGTAAAATGAAGGATGTCGGCCACAGATGGTAGGGAATAACGGACACATAAAAGATAAAGAAGATGGAAACAACAAGACGTATGAAGAAAGAGAAGCCACATGAAGATCTTTGGGAAGACTGAAGACGTATACAGCACGTGGGCCATAGTTCTACCTCCATGTAGTAAGAAAGGTACTTGAAAATTGTGACAACAAGTAGCATTTTCAACTTAAATGATGGAGTTTCAAATGCTAAAATGATGTTTTACATTTACTATCAGGAGGCTGACAAAATAGACGTTGCTTTAGAACTACCTATTTCTAATGGAACAACAATTATTATGAACAGCAAGATGGAGTAGCTATCGGCTGTCCCCTCTCCACGGTGCTAACAAACTTTTTCATGGAAAAATTTGAACATGAAGCAATTTCTACTGCCATAAAAAAAACCGTCAATGTGGTTTAGATACGTGGATGACACATTTGTAGTTTGACCACATGGAGAAATGGAGTTAAAAGTTTTTCTGGATCACATCAATGGTATTCATCCCAAAATAAAGTTCACCATGGAACTGGAAACGAATGGATAGCTGGCAATCTTGGATGTGCTGGTCAAAAGAAAAGAAGGGAAACACATACACTTTACACATACTGACCGCTATTTAAATGCTACGTCCCATCATCACCCTGCTTAAAAAAGAGCCCTGATCAATAGTTTATTTTATAGGGCGTAAAGAATCGCGGATTATGGCCATATAAAGGAAGAAAAGAAACATCTCAATTGGGCCCTGCGACAGAATGGGTATAGTAGTCAGATGATAACCCGTGTTTTTAGCTACAGACAGATTAAGGACAACCACAGAAAAGAAATGGAATAAAAGAAGAAGGCTCTTCCCCCATATGTAAAAGGAGTCATTGGTCATTGAGAAAATTGGTAAAGTGCCGGCCAAAATCAATGTTCAACCTATCTTCACCACAATAAACAAGGTTCGACGCATTTTAAGATGAGTGAAAGATCTCAGAGCTACATTATAATCGAGCGGTGTGTGTAAGATTCCCTGCGATTGTGGTCAGTACATCGGTGAGACATGCCGAGTAGTGTCCGTGAAAGAACATCTTCGTCACGCGAGACTACAACAAACCACGAAATCGGCAGTGGTGGAACATCATGTAGGAGGAGGCCACAAAATTCAGTGGGAGAAAACTATAATCGTTGCAAAGACAAAGAAATATTTTAGAACGAAAAATAACGGAATCTATAGAAATATACAAAAATCCTAATAATTTCAATAAAGATGGCAGCTATGGTTTGAGCCAAATGTGGAAGTGTGTACTAGCAAATGAACACGTTGTAACAACTACAAGATCGCTCCATAATACACAATCCTTTTTGGAACAGTAAATATTCTTTGACGGAGAAACAAAATCATCTTTGCCGGTGGAAAAATAAACAGTGAATCAGTGTTGGAGTTTATCAAAAAAAAAAAAAAGGACCAGGCGGCTAGATAGATAGAAGCCCTGATGAAGGTTCCAGGTTGGTGCCGAAACGTTGGCGAGATCAGCAAAAAAAAACGCAGCGCAAACCCCGAAAAAACAGACAAGTACGATTTTTTTACCAATAATGACGCCTGCCAAAAGTGTGAAATTTTATATAAAATAGACGTTCCTTTCACCGTCTATAATATTGGACTGTGTGAGATATACGCAATGTTCTGCCATTCGTTACAGAGCTGATTTAAAATCAGCTCGGATTTAGAATCAACTTTGATTTATCTCGGCTCAATGAATATTTGAATAGTAACAAGACATCTTCAGTTAAAGGCACTAAGATCTTCAGATGAGAGATAATAGTCAAAACCGTATCTCCAAGGGTAACAGAGCATTTGGAGAACCTTTCCCATGAAAGTACTTACAGCTCTGCTTCCTGTCCAGAGAAAGTGAGGTCAATTACACATTTCATAAGTCGTTCTAGGTATGGATGCAGAGGTTCCCCACCCGACTCATCAATCATCATCAACAGTAAAAAACACCCTTACCCCGTGCCCATAGAGAGAGGCTGGTATTTTATCCAGTTCTTTGGATTATGAATTGTGCACCACAAGATGTCCTATTCTGTTGGATAACTCTCCAATGAACCCGATAACTCCGTATCATCGCCAAAAATTGTCGCAGTATCTTAACAACCTCGTTCATTAGGTTGGTATCCCTATTAAAAATATTGACGTAATGGTTGAAGCTTTTGTCACAAACTGGCTAACGAGTATAGACAAATACTCGCTAGGTAGATGAAACTGTAACCGTAATTCATCAAGTGTTCTGCGAAGTGTTGCGTTCAATGTGGGGCAGTGAGTTCGCCGACCTATTCGCTTACGAATCTGTGTGGCCCAGGTGGCTGCCATTATCTCGGGCACTGGCGGAATGCTGTGGTGAGGAGCACCTCCCATTGCCGCACCCAACAGACAAAAAGAACCAACGCTAACGAGACCCAGACCAATGCAACGGCGAGCATCGTGTGCCCACACAGATAGACCACTTTTTAAATACTACTCCATTCAAGCCACACCCTGAGTTCAGCATTATTTCGAATCATGGTTGGGGTTTCGTGGATTTATTACACCTGCAGTAAGAAATAAAGTAATTTGTTTCACTGTCAAAGATTTTTTCTGTAGCCTATCGCGCGCCATTCAGTAGTTACGTTTTTTACACGCTTTATATTAGCTTGACTTGTATGTATGTATGTATGTATGTATGAATGTAACGGAATTTTACAACTCCATTTTGACCCACTTCCAGATGTCCGAGCTGGTTGAAATTTGGCACACATATTAAGAACCGGTGACAATACAAGAATTTCATAGCTATATCCTGCTATTCTCATTACTTTGACGGTAACAACAGAAAAATGGTTGAATGTCGTGAAATTTTGCAATTTAATTTTAACCCAATTCCAGATGTCCGAATTGTTTGAAATTTTGCTGATGTATTGATAACTGATTACAATACAATAATTTCATAGCTATATCTTGATATTATCATTACTTTGACAGTAAAAACAGAAAATATTTGCACACGTTTTAAGAACCGTTGACAATACAGCAGTCTCTTAGCAACGTCCTGCTATTCTCGTTACTTTGACCATCTCCAGTTTCCCGGGTGTGATTTACGAGCCTTGGTTGCTGACGACGATCGTCTTCCACTGTCTCCTATCCAGAAAGGTTTCTCTGTCTGCAGTCACTTAACGTGATGTTGAATAGTGAGTATTCGAAACATTACTTCGTACTATTATAGAAGAGTAGTCTTCCACATTTACCCTGTTATTGGACCTCTGGCTGAGCTGCCATTTAATTGTATTTAACTCGTGGAAGTAATAATTAAAAATGAAACTACAACACAAAGATAAAGAGAGATTGGCGAAGAAAAGCCAACAGTAGGAAACATAGTTTTGAAACTATCTGAACTAAAAAGTTAAAAATAAAATTGTAGTTTAAAAAACTAAAAACACGCTTTCGTAATAATGTGAACTAAAAGGTTAAAAATAATCTTTAAATATAAAGATCTTGTTTAACAGTGATAGGACGTCCCACAATACAGGATAAATTACTTTTTTTTAATAAGATTAAAGAATAACGTCACTGATTGCAAAAGTAACTTTAATGTAAAAAAAAGCGTGGGGTGCTCTCTACACAACTTTTGACAATGACTCTACCTTTACAAACAGCGAACGACAAAAAATATAAAACAACTTATATAGCACCCCATGCTTTTTTACATTAAAGTTAATTTTGTGATCAGTGACTTTATTCTTTAAGCTTATTCAAAAAAAATTAATTTATCCTGTATTGTGGGACGTCCCATCACTGTTAAACAAAATCTTTATATTTAAAGATTATTTTTAATCTTTTAGTTCACATTACTACGAAAGCGTGTTTTTAGTTTTTTAAACTACAATTTTTTACTGCCAGTTATCAGTGTTTGCAGTTAATCGTTAGGAGAAATAATCTTTCACTCTCAAATATCATCGAATGCGTTCTATCACTGTTGTCTAACATCACTTTCGGAAAGGATCCACCCTCCTACAACTCCATTCGCAGTAGGAATGCATGGTTTTTCGAAACTATTTTTTTAAAGGAAAAATCAAAGAGCGTTTTTCCATGTGGAAGCGAACGTTGACCGGATCAGAGAAATTTTCCAAAACAGCTCAAGAAAATCGGCTAGGCAAGCTGACTGATAACTGGGCATACCGCATTCCATCCAACAGTGACATACGGAGCACTTTTATACATGAAATAAAAATAAACTTTGACTACTTCCACATAAGAAGCCAAGTTCCTTATTTCTGTCTTAGTTGTACAACCTCCATTGATTTTTAAAACCATCTCCAATCATTTTTAATAGCCCTGAATATGAGAGCGTGTATGTGAATATCATGAGGAGGGAGATGAGGGCAAGCATGCCCCGCGTATTATTATGAAACCTCAATCACTGTTTTGTATTATTACCTCGAAATTTCAGTCATAAATTTGCATTAGGTGGATGGAACGCTGTGACCAAATTGTAGGCGGCTGCCGTTGAACGAGTTATGCCAGCAAGGGACCAAGCATGGTGGGTGTAGTGATGATCCGATACAAGTAAATACGAGTAAGTACTCGATACTTTGTTTCGATACCGAGTACGTTTCGTATTTGAATCAATTCATTCGATACTTACTCGGTATCGAAAGAAAAGTACTTGTAACGAATCGAAAGTATCGAAACGCACCCGGTGTTAAATTCTAAATGCTTCATCCCTGCTGCGCCACTCAGTCGCGCCTGCGAAACTAATTTCCCGCTGACGTCAAGTTGGTAGCATTGAAAATGAAACAAAATCAGTCTTAGAATATGCAATATAATCTCAAAGAGTTTGCTGTAGGACCCTATTTCACTGTAATAAAGTTGTACTTGGCGCGCATTTCACTATACCTGGCAAATGGTCGCTTCCGCGCAGCCCCACACAAAAACTAGAAGGCATGGTTCATAAGCAACTACTGTAAGTAGCCCATGTGAATCGGGAGAAGAAGCTGCTTCAGCTAGCGTTTCACAGGTATATCACTTCTGGAAACATCACAAATAAAAAGAAAACGCACGGTAGTGACAAAGTCTGTACAAATACGCACAAAGTATCTTATTGTTGTAGCAACGTCAGTATTGAGTGAATGTTTGTTTGTTTTCTAATATGGGTGAAACAATGACTAACAAATGAAACAAGCTGTCCCCAAAATATTTGGAACAATAGTTTTCTTTTTGGGAAACCTTTTAAAAGCGAACTTTTATTGTTTAAAAGTGTTAAAACTATAATAAATAAATATTTAAACACAAAACCTTCAAAGTATGCTTACGATGTGAGCTTCATTATAATTTTAATAAATAAACTAAAATGTTTACTGAGTGTTATTTGATTTTATTACACTAGGCAAATAAAACAAATAATTTAGCAACATGTCACATATTTTTTTTTTATATTTCGACATTAATTTAAGAAAAGTATCGATATGAGTAAGTATCGATACTTTTGCAGTACTCATATGAGTAAGTATCGTAAGACAATTTGAGTACTACTCATTTGAGTAGGTATCGATACGTTGATGGTATCGGAACATCACTAGGTGGGTGAGTGGTACTGCTTTTGCCTCGTATTCGGGAGAACGTAGGTTCGATTCCCCGTCCGGGCATCCAGATTTCGGTTCCGGTGATTTCCCGAAATCACTCAAGGCGAATGCCGTGATGGTTACTTCAAAATCCAGTGAACAAATTCCTACCAGCTCCTTGCCCCCTTGTCTTTTCCCGTGTCTAGTGACCTTGATGTCAACGAGGCGTAAAGACATAAGCATAAACCCACATTGGAATTCTTCCAGAAACTTTAACTACTGTAGTTTCCAATTAACTTCCACTGCGTTGATAATTCTGTTGGTCTAAATGCTAGGAGTGATGTGCCGTTCTTGTAGTGGATGAGAGATGAAAAAAGGGACATTATGGAAGCCTTTTGATCTGTATTTAGCTCAGGTGTTTGACTGATCAGCCACTCACTCTCCAAACACACAGTGTAATGGGGTACTTGACACTAAAAGAAAAAACTGTGGAACTTGAAAAAGATATAGTTAGTTTAACGATACCGAAAAAACAACTATCTATATATATAAAGATGAATGTATGTATGTTTGTTTGTTTGTTTGTTCTTCATACAAATCCACAGTTTTCATCCAATCTCCATGAAACTTTGCACACTTATCCTTTGAAACAAGGAGAAAAATACTGTCTACATTTGGTTGAAAAATTATCTGTATAAATAACACATGTTGTCTCATAATTTCGAAATACTACTGGACGGTGATTGACAGACGCGTTGGATATGGACGTCTCTGTACTGTTTTTTCCGTGTAGCGGTCAGGCAGCTCAGTGTTTAAAGCGCTTGCTTATAAATGTCGTGGTATTCGGTTCAAACCTCCATGGAGACTAAGATTTTTAAAAATTGTTTTTGATCATAAGAATCACGCCTGGGCCGTAGGTTATTCGGATTGAATGTTAAACTGTAGATATTAGAAAGTTAGGGGTGCAATGCGAGGAAAATCGTAGGTAGTTTTGCAATGTTGTAAGTGTACACTTTTTACGTTATAATGATCCCTCAGCTGTTGTTCGCAGTCAGTGTGTGTGTGTGAACCGCAGTAATAGTATTATAAATACGGAAGTAAGTCTCTGTCTTTTTGTTACGTTTTGACGACTAAATGGCTATATTGATATTGATGGAATTTGATAAGAAAATCTGTATGAAGGGCACAGGATATTTTTTCCAGTATGATTAACAGTTGTAGTCACGAAAGTTTGAGACCTTATCGAATGGTGACAGAAATATGTTGGAAATTGATTCTCTTCAAGAGACAGGTTCGACGGTAGAATGATATAGTGATAGCTTTCCTGTCATATTATTCCGACTCGATATTGTTTGGGACCAATCCTTCGTTACCAACCACTGGCAAAAAAAATCTTAATCCACGCGTACGAAGTCACGGGTACGAGCTAGTTTATGTTATAAAAGAGTTAAAAACATATTATATTTGATAAAATAAAGATGCAGAGAAGTCACATGATGCTAAGCTGCAATCAGAGCACGTGACGTCACATCCCAGCACGCACCAGTTTTGTTCTGTGTGTTAAGCATCTGACGCCAATCTGTGTGTCGTATATTTAAGATTTTAAGTCAATCAATTTAGTTCTGTTCTACTTAGTTCTGGTTTCCAGTCCATAAAACAAAAAATATTTGCAACGAAAGCTGAATTTGCCAATGGAAACAGGTCTAATTTGCCCAAAATTAAGGTGACGATGCTGAGAAAGTTTTTCACATAAAGCTATTATTATTTCAAAGCAGAATTTCGGAATGTCAAAATTTACCTCAAACTATACGTATTCAAAAACTGAACGCGTAGTTTTGTCTTGAAAAGTGCACATATTGTCGTATAATTATGAATGCTATGCAAGAATGAGGTCTTTGATGGCGTTGTATTTGAATTTTAGGCTCAGTTTAGAGGACAGATTTCAGAAACGTATATAGCCTAAAAATAATTGTTGTAAACTAATATTGTTTTATAGGACTAATATTACCAGAGATAGTAGTAAAGTTAAAATATAGCTTAACTGCAATGCACAAAAATAGATAAAGATCTTCTCTACAATATACCACTATTCAGATGAGATGATATATTAATTGTGTATATAAAGTATAGCAAAACCTATCAAAATGTAACTGTATTTGTATTTTCCATAGGCTATTATAAAATGATAAATAAGTCGCAGACATTTTTAATGATGAACAGCACCCTCTTAAGACTAGCGACGTTAAGAAAATTTGTCATATTTTGAAAAGAATTACTAATTTGCTAGAAGCGTTATGTACTTGTTTTCATTTAAATCATGTATCAGATCATATAGATGATGTTAGACTAATTTCAACAGGTTACAAAGACGTTGTGTTTATGGGTTCACATGGCACTCAACTTCGAAAGTGATAATTCATTTTCGATCAAATTTAAGTTTAAGATAGAACAAAATACTGAGGCAAATAGCTTATTGAACATAATAAAATATTAAGTTAAAATTTACGTCAAAGTAGTTTTCACAAAGATACACTGAAGACTTTGTAGACAAGTGTTCAGCGTAACGGCGTGCAAGCTTTAACCATTTCTTCCGCTTATCTTCGTGTGTGGAACGTAAATAAACAATTTTTTTTTTTTGCATTTTACATGATGTGTCTACACACTGAGGCACTACAGGTCAGTTGTAAACTGTAGAAACCATTTAATCAACAAAATAAGCAAACCGCCGCTGCCGGTTTGCTTACAGTTGCACGACCAGGGATGTGACGTCACAAGAGACGACATGACAGCTGCGAGCGGTTGTCGCCAAATTCAAAAAGGTGTATTAAAATGCAAAATTTAGCATTTTTCCGATTTTTTATTTTTTTACAATTTTTTTTAAAGAAACAAAATTGTTATTGGTTATAGGGGAGCGTGCATAAACCACGTAGCTCCATTTTGTCCTCCTGTGAACCCCCCCCCCCTCCCCCACGTAGCACGTAGCTTTTTTACCTTTTGATTCCAGAAGACAGTTTGTACTGTTTCCTCTTGTCAGGCGAATGTAAATTACCTAAGGAGATAATTAACTGAGGGAAATTAATATTAACATGCTGTTGTGAGTTCTGTTCCTCATTTTAACTGTGAAAAATGTTATGAAAGGAAAGCTACGTGGCCTGGCTCGTAACCCCCCCTCCCCCCACGTGCCCCAGCGTAGCCTATCAACCCCCCCCCCCTGGACCGAGCCACGTAGTTTGTGCACGCGCCCTAGTAACTCACAGCTGCAATATTCAAATAAATAAAAATTATATGATAGAGTAAAAACTGAGCTTTCCCAGAAAAATGCTTCTACATGATCCTGAAGGACGTCTTGCTGCATTGTCTCCTTAAAACGCAACGTTTCAACATATCTGTCCACATATGAGTGCCTAACCTAAGGCTATCACAGCAGCTGTCATAGTATACAGTGCAATCCAGTATTTTAACTGATGAAGACAGCAGAGGTAGCGGTTAAAACATTTTCGGTTCAAAACCCATCGATGTTGTGTATGAAAGTGGGTTTTGTTCTAACAGGTAGGACGTTCCTATCTCTATGTAAGGAAACTGAAATAATATCGCTTATCCACTCCTAATTTCGGTTTTATGAGGTCTCTGGAACAATTCCAGGTGAATTCTGAGTTCCTTCAAAGGGCTCGTCAGGTCCTTGCCCCCAGTCTTCTCTAATAACATTGATATCGATGAGGTGTAAAAAAAAAAAAAACAAACAAACAAAAACAAACAAACAAACAAACAAACAAACAAACAACAAAAACTACTGTATTTCAATCGCTTATAGACACCTATGATCAATATTAGGTGAAGCCTGAGAATCATGTAAAAAAAATTTCCATGTTTATTTTGGTTCGGTATTTGTAGGTTTTTCAGTATGGGTTGCAGCTCACTTCTGCCAAGTTTACCCACAATCTCATAAATGCCGTATTTAGGCTTAGCATACAAACAGATTCCAGTGCGTCATCCCACATTATTCTGGCCTCTGTACCTCATGTGAGAAGTTGTACATTACCTTTTTTTTTACTTCTGGCTTTACGCCTCGTCGACGTCGAGGTCATTAGAGGCGCGATGGGACAGGGGACAAGGAACGGGGATGAATTCGGCCATGGCCTTTAAAGGAAGCATCCCGGCATTCGGCTGGAGTGATCCTAGGAAACCATGGAAAACCAAAATCTGGATGCCCGGACGGAGATTCGAACCGGCGTTCTCCGGAATGCGAGGCCAGAGCGTTAACCACTCACCCACCACGCTCGGTAGGTACAGTCGGGGACAGAATTCGCGAGACCCTTCGCCTTTCGATTATGCTTCGTTCTAGACACGAATACCGCATGGGACAGCATAACTGGTAGGTGGTACACT
>JARYHS010004340.1:0-41234 GCA_031002005.1 Vandiemenella viatica
TGCATTGTAGAAAACGGGAAAAACGGTACTTTAAGAACTCCCTGTCTTTAAGCCCAAATCTAAATTAACTTTAATTACTTATACCAGTTATAAAAGAATTTATTTTTGTCCTACGATAATAATCTGGATGTAAAGTTTTTAGTGGACAATGGTCATTAATTTGTTGCGGTGCTATTATTTAGTTCTACGCGATTAACTCTCATTTATTTATATAGTGCATAATCATTATCGTCCACCTACAAAGAGAGCAAAAATTCCTCTTGTAAAAAATTCTTTCTGAAACGCGATGATCGTTCTACTGTGAAATAATTATTTTGGACACATGTGTGTCTTTTTGAAAAGGGACAGATGATATGATTTCGGCGCGGCTTGAAACCTGTGTAGATTTTCGTCAGTTCTGCCGCCGCAAATCTTTCATGCTTACGTTGGCTATTAGTTACGAAACATTGGGTAGTTTCGCAGATCTTTTTCGTATTTCCTGACGCAGTTAGGAAAGAATCATGGATACCTTATACTCATAAGCAATGTGCAGTTTTGATACGCTTAAAAGAAAATACAAGTAATGATAAATTTCAAAATTAAAAAAAAAAAAAAATAAGAACTACTTGGATTTGAACTCGGACCGCTCGCTCAGCAGCCCGAACGCTAACCACAGGACCACTGGACGCTCGGTGCTACTTTCCTCGTATAGGTGTATACAACGCAGCGAAGTAAGACTGTTTCATTCAATCCATCTTGGAGAGAGACAGTTCCGAAATAATTTTCTTGTTTCTGTTGTTTCGTAGTACTAAAAATTCTACCTAATGGAACATGATTATCCCTTGGTTTGTGGACTGACCAGATATATGAGTGAAATATTATCCGAAGGAATTATCAAAATGAGTATAACAATCTTATCGTTATAGTTTTATGGTAATCAACCGTAGTAATATATAGCATTGAGCCCTGTTTCCTGCCTCACTTTAATGCAACCCCCTTAATTACAACTTGTGGGATACGTTTCAAGATCTGAATTTTGGTTAAAGTATTATAGAAATATAATGGAAGGTTGATGAACTGTTCTGCCAATAAGAATCGTCAGTGGGAGGAGCTTAATTTCTACCTGTTAGCCAATTGTTTCCTGCATTGACTTAAGGAAATGAAAAATCTGCAGTATAGATGGCTCTGAATAAAATATCCACCAATGAAATTGCGAGGAGGCGGAGCCAGTATTGCGTTCCTGTTGCCTGGGATGACATTGATGCCAGATTGTGCAAAATAAGAGTGATAGAATATTTCAGCAGCGGCCAAAAGTAATGTCAAAGACTGTACATTCTTAAGCACATTTAATACTATCATGCTAGTCCTGGGTGTATTACAAACTAATTTGTGCTATAAATAATAGTACTAGATGTATTACACCTGAATTACAGCTTGAAAATAAAACAACTCTCAACTGACTACAGCAATATTAAGATGTCATTAGTGAATGTTGTTGTAGCGGAATCACGAACTCCATTAGACCCCAGACCTCACAAAACTCTGACACTTGGGACTATAGTAATGAATAGCAAAGAAGGTACTGATATTGATTGTGGTAGACTATATGCCACGGTGCCAATTTACTCACACAGCTGACTTTAATATACCTGAATATTTACTCTTATGGTTTATTCCTGCCTCTGACACTGTTAACTGAGTTGAAAATTTATCCATCATTTTGAATGTGAAAATTTGTATAAGGCATTGATTTATAGGACTAAAAAGTGTCTGAATGTTTATATCTTAACACACTAACATTACTATTCAGTTTGTAAATTATCTATCATTATTATTTCTAATGATGCAAGCCTACATAGAATAAGCATCATCGCATCATTACAAATATGTTATTTTGAGTAAACATATTTCATTACTTTAATATTACACAGTTATATGTCACTGAGAAAAATACCTCTTCCCAAAGTCAAAAAAATAATTAATTTGTCACTTGGTGCAAGCAGTAAGAAGACACTAAATAATCACTTATTGTGACACACATGGTCAGAAAAAAATTTATTTCCGTTCATTAATTTTCTACAACAATCTTGAAGTCAGTGCCATTATGTTGCACTGACACCATATCAACAACACTGACAGAACTACAAAGCTAACTAACTTGAAGTAACAGAAAATAATGATCAGACAACTACACACTGGTCGAACCAAAAACCATGTGTCACTTATACCGTTAGTCAAACGAACATAAATAACAAACATTTGTAGAAACACAGCACAAACACAGTAAACAGGATTCCAGTGAAAGATTTGAGTGCCCACAAAACCAACACAAAAAAGTGAATGTGTTGCTTAAGATTTTACAAGAAAAGCTTTGTTTCACGAACTTTTACTTTAAAGATTTCCGCATTTATATATTACAGTAACGTTCTGTTGGTTTAAGAATTCACCAGTGTAAACTGTTTGGAAGATACATACTTTATAGAAAGGAATTAGTTTCTACGTTACATCTGAAGGAACACGACAAACTTAAACATACGACGTAAATCACGTGATTCCAATTATACGGGTTAATGAGTAAAATGTGCTCACTCAATACTGAACATCAGTCACACAACCAACAGACTAGTAAACACGAGGCGAATGAAAGACGGCCATGTTGTTGTGGAGCAGCAATCAGCAATACATGTACCTACTGTACGACTCCATAAACTAGTAAAAGTTAGAAAACCTACCTCTTGTTTAATACGAAGAGTATTCACTGTCTCCATATCGCCTCTTCCTGTTTTCTTAACAGAGTAATACGCAATATCACTCACAAACAGCAGCAAACACAACACACGCAGCTGATAGCTATACAATAACTGTTTCTGTACAAAGATACTGCGTGTCAGAGAGAAAACATTACAACAGTCACAGATACGTTTTTTTTAATTTAATTTTATTGCAATGGAGCACAGGCTCCGGTGGCAATTTCCCTACACACACATCGTCCCCCTATCCTGCACCTACCTACATTTGCCCTCTACAAACTTTATCTTTAAATTCTTTCAAAGTTTTCGGTAAATTATTTCTTCATTTCTCTTGTTAACTCATTTCAATCAATGACAACCTTACCTAAAAAAGAGAATCTTCCCACACCCTTGTGCCTGAAATCGAGTGCCAGCTTGTGGTCATGGTCATCTTTTCCCTTCCATGCACTACTTTTCATACCTATCGCAATATCTTTCCATGCCTCATCGCCAGTATATGCCTGTACACTCCCATGACCCTCCTCATCCTCCTCCTGTCTTGCAATGAATCCCATTCCAGCTCCTTTATCATATCCGTCACTGATTGCATTCTGCGATAATTTCCAGAAACAAATCTAGCATCCCTTCTTTGCACCATCTCCAACTCCTGTATTTGTTACTCAAAATGTGGGTCCCATACTACACTACCATATTCGAGCAACGGTCTGACCAAAGTTTTGTAACCCAATTCCTTCACATCTCTCGTACATTCCCTCATCACTCTCGCCAACAAGTGCAGAACTTTGAAACCTTTTCCTACCACCTGTCCTATATGTCTGCCCAGTTAAGTTTGTTATCAAAAGTAATTCCAAGATATTTACATTTCAAGTCTTCAGCAAGCAATTCTTTCCCCACCTTATATTCATAATTAACCTTTTTTTCTTTGTGTTTCTAAGAAGCTGAATCTTCTTTGCATTTATTTTCATTCCATGTTTACAAACCCAATTAGATATCCTGTCCACATCACCCTGCAACTGTTTACAATCCTCTATCGTTTTGATTCTCTTATACAGCATTATGTAATCTGCAAACAATCTAATTTCAGATAGTAAACAATCAACAAAATTATTCATTAGAATAATGAATAGCAATGGTCCCAATACCCTACCCTGTGGTACACCCATTTTTACTTCCACTTCTTTTGATACTATATTTCCAACCCTAACATCCTGTTTTCTACCTTTTAAAAATTCTTCTACCCAGCAAATCACTTTTTCATCCACTCCAATGGTTTTTACCTTATTTACTACCATTTTATGGCTTACTCTGTCAAACGCCTTAGACAGATCTAGTGCAACACTATTAATTTGGCCTCCCTTGTCCATTTCATCTGAAATATCTTGCATATATCCCACCAACCGAGATTCGCATGAATATCCTTACCTGAAACCATGTTGCCTGCTTGAAAACCACTTACGTTCCTCACATATATTCCTGATGTGGTTGCATATCAATCTTTCCATTAATTTACCTACCACTGATGTCAAACTGATTGACCTGTAATTCGCAACTCTATTTCTCACCCCTCCCGTATGTACCGGTACTACTATTGCACTTTTCCAGTCCTGTGGTAAGCAGCAAGTGTCTAGACTCAATTTAAATAATATTTCAAGATAAGGTACAATGTCACAGCCGGCTATCGTTGAGATATCTGTAGTAATATTATCTTCACCAGCCCCTTTATTTTATTTTTTCAGCTTTCTTATTTCCTTCATGATTTTGGTCGTATGTACGAAAAGTTAATTGTACCAACAGCAATATTACAGCACTAATTCGTGAAGGTTCCGAGGTTAATGAATGCCGCGATAAAGCTAACGTACTAAATACTGTATTCAAAAATTCATTTACAAATGAACATAAGGATAGTATTCCCGTTTTCCCACGCCGTGGCGAGTCGGTGATGAAATCATTACGAATAGATACTGAAGGTATCATTAAGCAATTAGAGCTCCTGAAGTGGGGGAAAGCACCGGGCCCGGATGGAATTCCAGTATTTTCAGAGTATGCGGTGGAAATCGGGCCATTTCTGTCTGATATATTCAGTAAATCATTAGAAGAGCGAAAAGTACCTTCAGACTGGAAAATCGAGCAAGTAACTCCGATTTTCAAAAAAGGTGATCGAAGTGATCCTGGGAACTATTATCCCATATCTATAACATCTGTTTGTATTAAAGTTATGGAGCATATTATATGCTCGAATATTATGAATTTTCTGGATGATAATAATTAGCTTACAACAAATCAACACGGATTTCGGAAGAAAAGATCATGTGAAACGCAGCTGGCCCTATTTACACACGACGTAATGAAAGTTATCGATACAGGTTCACAAGTAGATGCAATTTATTTAGATTTCCTGAAAACCTTTGACCCTGTGCCACACAACCGCCTTTTAGCGAAGCTTCGAGCGTACGGTATATCGGATCAGCTTTGTGAATGGATAAAGGATTTTCTAACTGGTCGTTGGCAGTATGTTGTCGTTGAAGGAGAAAGTTCTTCTAATCTAGATGTTACATCGGGTGTACCTCAAGGAAGTATAATAGGACCACTTCTTTTCTTAATTTTTATAAACGATCTCGGAGACAAAGTGAAAAGCCTTTTTAGAATGTTTGCTGATGATGCGTTTATTTATAGGGAAGTAAGAAATTTGGCCGATTGCTTAGAAATTCAGCGCGATCTGGATGTTATTTTGGCTTGGTGCGCTGATTGGCAACTTACTCTAAATTGTAAAAAGTGCAAGACAATGTGCATAACTAACTAAAAGAATCCAATTGTTCAGAAATACGAGTTAAGCAATACAGTTATTGATATGGTCGATTCGATGAAATATTTGGGAGTAACAGTAAAAAGGAACATGAAATGGAACATTAATTCGTTAGAAGGTAGAGCAAATTCTAGGCTGCGATTCATAGGTCGAATCTTGAAAAATTCGTAATGAACAAACAAAGGATATAGCGTACAAATCTCTTGTGCGTCCACATTTGGACTATTGTTGTGCCATTTGTGATCCGTTTCGTAAGGGGTTGATCGAAAATATAGAGAAAGTACAGAGAAGAGCCGCTCGATTCGTGACCGCTTGCTACAGTCCTTATGAAAGCGTCACATAACTGATTAGTATACTAGGTTGGGAGTCTCTGGTAGATAGACGACACACCTTTCGTTTGAACGTATTGGTGAACATGCGTACTCCCACATTCACTTTTGAGTGTAGTGAAATACTTCTTCCACCAACCTGCTTGAGTCGGAAGGACAGGAAAGATAAAATTAGAGAAATAAGGTGCCGGACTAATTCTTGTATGAATTCTTTTTTCCCTCGTACCATTAGGGATTGGAATGCACAGAAAAGAGATTAGCTTTGGTGCTGAGCACCCTCTGCCACCCACAATTTTGTGAATTGCAGAGTATATATGTAGATGTAGGTTTCCTCAGGATGGATATCAAATTTTTTACTATCGTCATTTCTAATTGTGTTGTTAAGCTCGTTCTCCGAATTAGACCCTCCTGTTTCTGATTCATTGTCCCTAATTCTTTCACTGAACCAGTTACTTAAAATCTCTGACTTTTTCAAATCGTCAGTAACTTCTTCTCCATCCTAATCTATAAGTGTCTCTACACCCTCCCTTCCCCTCAGTTTCCTGATATAGCCATAGAAGTTTCTAGATGCATAGGCAATGGTCCTCCTGCACTGACAATACTCTTCATAAACCCATCTTTAGCCATTTTCTTTGCTGTTATTAAGTCCATGTTTAGTTGTTTTAAATATTCCCTACTACCCTGGTGTCTCTTAACTCTGTTATGTTCTTTTCTTACAAACCTCTTTAACCTCCTCACTTCCATATTATAGTACACAGGTTCTCTATTTCTCCTTATTTTCTGCTTCGGAATAAATTTTTCTTCCCCCTTTCTTATTATCTCCTTGAACTCCTCCCACCTTGACTCTACTGTACCTGAGCCTTCCTTCCATTTTCTGAATTGTTCTCTGAAATATCTCTTCAAATTTGAAACCTGTGCCATTTTAAAATTGTACCTATTTCCCCCTTCAATTTTGGCTGCTGGTTTACTGAATCCTCTAATATCCATCAGAACTGCTTCATGATCACTTATTCCTTCAGTTACTTGATACCTCAAAAGGTTTTCATCGGGCTTAATTAGAAATATATCCAAAATATTTTGTCCCCTAGTGTTTTGCTCAACCTTTGCTCCTTCCTTATTAAGATATTTGTAAATCTTTGTTCCCTTGTGTTAATATAACTAGTGTACGCTGGAGAGAAGAAATATTCAGATCTTGGCAAATGTGCTAAGTTTCTGTTGCAAATATATATGATTACAGAAAAATGTCATATACTTGGATGTTCTTTATCATTTTCTTCAAATGCAGATGATAAATTAACAATATGGAACGAAATGATCACTCCTAAAGCAATCAATTTTACCGTTGTTTATGGAAACAAAGTGCACAATGTATACACGAGAAAATGATTAGGAAAATAAACAAAGAAACACAGAATATGTCGACCACAACTCCAACACAACGCATCGCTACGCACTATAACGTGACAACACAATACATTCATTCCAAATTTAATAGACACAATGAGGGATGTGGACAGTTGTGAAACATTCCATAATACATATACCAGAAAATGTACAGTCATGGCGTACATTGTGAGTCATAAAATGGTTTTAAAATGTTACATCCTGGGTAGAGGAATTCTTAAAAGCCAGAAAACAAAGTGTTAGAGTAGAAAATACATTATTAAAAGATATGGAAGTAAATATGGGAGTGCCACAGGGTAGTGTATTTGGACCGTTGTTGTTCATCATTCTAATGATTGATTCTGTTGATGGATTATGGTCAGAGTTTAGGTATTTTGCAGATGACATAATGGAATAGAATAGGGTCAAAACAGGTGAAGACTGAACAGCTGCAGGGTGACCTGGATAGAATAGCTAAATGGGTAGGTCAGCATGGAATGAAGATCAATACCAAGAAGAGTCAGCTTATTAGGTACTCAGATAAAAAAAAACTAAATGTTACTTGTCATTATCGGATGACATCGGAAGCGCTTGTTGAAATCCTGAAGTGTAAATATCTTGGCATAACGTTTGATAGCAAAATCAACTGGGCAGGTGGTAGGAAATGATTACAGAATCCTTCATCTACTGGAGAGGGTGATGAGAGGATGTACCATAGAAGTTAGGGAATTGGATTACAAATTTTGGTCAGACTGTTGGCTGAATTTGGTGGTGTAGGTAGGGAACCACATTCTGGTTATCAAATAGTTGGAGGGTGTACAAAGAAGAGCATCTAGATTTGATAATGCAAAGTATCGCAGGGCACAGTCAATAACTGATATGATACAGGAGCTGGATAGCGAGTCATTGGAGGAAAGGAGGAGGGTGAAGAGAGTTCTGGTAAAGTACAGGGAATATGTTGGTGATGGGGCTTAGAGGGATATTAGAATTAGGAATAGTGCATGGAAGGGGAAGGACAACCATGATCACAAGCTGGCACTTGATTTCATGCATAAGGGAGTGGGAAAATGTTCTTTTGTGGGTAAAAGTGTCAGGGATTGGATCAAAATTACCAAATTTTGGTCAGACTGTTGGCTGAATTTGGTGGTGTAGGTAGGGACCCACATTCTGGTTATCAAATAGTTGGAGGGTGTACAAAGAAGAGCATCTAAATTTGATAATGCAAAGTATCGCAGGGCACAGTCAATAACTGATATGATACAGGAGCTGGATAGCGAGTCATTGGAGGAAAGGAGGAGGGTGAAGAGAGTTCTGGTAAAGTACAGGGAATATGTTGGTGATGGGGCTTAGAGGGATATTAGAATTAGGAATAGTGCATGGAAGGGGAAGGACAACCATGATCACAAGCTGGCACTTGATTTCATGCATAAGGGAGTGGGAAAATGTTCTTTTGTGGGTAAAAGTGTCAGGGATTGGATCAAAATTACCAAGTGATGAATAATTTATCAAAAAAGTTAAAGGAATTTAAAATTAAAATTTGTGAATCTATAAAGTAAATGGGGGAGAAATTTAAGCCTCTAATTGTAAAAGAAAATTTTAAGACGTAGTAAAAATGTCTAATTATATGAATAGGCGAATTTACACAGGAGAGTTAGCTCCATTGCAACTAAAATTAGTAGTAATAAAGTCCAGGACTCTTCACAGTTCCGACTGTCGCAATGCGGTGAAGTCCCTCAAAACGACGCTACGGAGGCGCAAAGAGAAGGAACTAGATACAGCCCAGCATGTAGTGACAATAACCGCGCAAAGGTCGATTTCAGATAACATTTTAATGAAACGTTTGGCCAGAAAAATTACGTTAGCTCTAGAATAATTTTGGAAACTTTGTATCGCAGGCAATAGATTACAAAAAATTAGTATCAAGCGTGTGTGGTGTGTAATGGTACAGACACTTGACGAAAACAGCCTCCATTGGATTGGGCTGCCAAACAGGACCACCTGACTGCTTACGTCACGTCGAGGCTTCCAACCACTGTTCCCGATTTTATTTTATTCTGGTTAATCCATTCGGTGTGATATTTGCACAGCCCAGGATTCATTATGATTTAAGACTACTTATCTGATTGGAATGTCGCCGTGAAGTTTTCGTTAGCAGTAAGCTCTTTATCCCACCAGTCAAAATGGACTTTAAGTGGCGGAAACTTATCCCCAAGCAGGGGCGGCCCTAGGGCGATGCGTGCGGTGCAACCGCACCGGGCGCCGTCATATTGGGGGCGCCGAAATTACAGCGAGATCGTCTGCGCAAAAAATAAATTCTATGATAACCCAGCTTGCTGTTCACATATGATTTTAGCACACTAATTATCCAGAAGAGATTTATACACGTAAGAGCTACAGCTTAGTGCGTAGTCGTATGTCCTCATAGAATCGAGTCAACTCGAGTTGCGACTCGAGTACAGCTCGACTTACTCGAATCGAAAAAATCACAACTCGTCCCACACTTGTTTCCTGTACTTTTCGGCTGTCGTCTTGGTGTTCATTCGCATGCGGGTGCATGTGCATGGCGCTAGATTCAACCTACTTAACTATTTCTACCGTGTTAGACCTTCGGTGATTGCAAGTTACCGTTGATATTGTAAATATTTACCTCTTACAGACAAGACATGTGCTACCTGAAAAAAGGCGAATCTGAGAAGGCTTCAAAATTGCTTGCAAATTTTTTTAGAGTTGAGAAGTCATCTGAATCGTCGTCACAAGAACTAGATCCACCCGCAACAGAAGAAAATTTATGTAATAGAAGTCCTTCAGACGAGGCTCATGATGACAAAGAGCAGCATGTACGAGAAGATTTAGCTATGGCTGGAACGTCGTCTGCAGTTAAAAATATTACAGAATGAGGAACACCAGATATACCACCACCGCCACCTTTTAAAAATAAAAATTATGACATAACTTCAAAATGGTCACTCATTGACTCTGCAGCTACAGATGAAATAATTATTCGAGCAATGAAAAAATTAAAGAAAAAACCATGGACACCATTTTTCAAATATGTATTTTCAAATAGTAATGCCAAATCGAGAAACTTTTAAAAGGTGACTGGTTCACTCTAAATCTGCGGATGAAGTATGTTTGTATATTGTTGCTTATTCAGTAGCAAAAACTCTTATTTGGCAGAATAAGGATTTGATGACTGGTACTACTCAAAACTCACGAAATTTTGCTCAATTCACCAGTACACCATGCTCAATTTGACAGAAGCGTTAATTCTTTTAAAGATGATGGAGCATCTCCGCCGTATTGCCGATAAGGATACTAATATCTGTTATTTTGGCAAAATGTATTCAAAATGAATGAAGTTAGTAATAAAATTTTGACTGGATAAGTTATCTAAATACTTTTCCATCATGCCGAATAACATGATGTCAGTCACATCGAACAATTATTTTTATCGTTGCTTTTGTGACACTAATGAAGTCCAAGTGCGTGAGTGTTCCGTTGTTTACAACCTGGTAAGTGACCCTTAGGGACCTGGGAGCTGATCTCACTGGCCTGTTTATCGATAATACTTTGAAAAAGATCGATTTGGATATGGAAGAATGTCGAGGCCAAAGATATGACAATGGATCCAATAAATCAGGAGGAAACAAAGGTGTCCAAAACAGAGTTCTGAACAAATATCTTACAACATTTTTTTCTCTATGTAGCTGTCTGTAAGGAACAAAACCAGTATACCGGGGGCGAAGTATCGGTTTATCTTAACTAACTTCTGACTTGCTTTAAGTTCTGCTAAATTTCCATTAATAAAATTGAATGACCATGTATCAGCCTGGATAATTCAACTGTAAAGCATAGTGGTCGCCACATAGCTTATTTAAACCAAAAGCTAAGGAAAGGTTAATATGAACTACTAAAGTATGTAAAAGTTCACTTGATGAAAAGTTTTAGATTTATTCCAGAGTCACATTTGAAAATCGCAAAATCGGACGAAACATCTCCAAAAATCACGTCATGAAGAGGAAGAACTACCAGACTAAACCCCGTTAGAAAAGTTAAAAGTTCATAGTCACAGATTGCACCACTGTCCAGTGGGAAAATTCAACATGGCTACGAATCGCTCATGTTGTCGCTAGTTCAAGATCTGCCAGAAACCATCTTCGTTGCCCGACACCAACGCCTCCCAACGGATTTCTTAAAACACACTAGCTCATGGTTTACTCCGCGACGTGAAACAAAAGGCTCCAAGATACAAGACAAGACTCCGAAATACATGACAGCCAGACGGTCACAGCGCCTCAATATATACCCTTAGCCGCATGCTCCCTGTGTCACTTAGCTTTCTAAAAATAGTCTGATAAAATTTTATTATACCCAGTGTTCAAAATTTAACAGTGTGTAGCCTGGCCCTTGTAGGTTTGTTGAGTTTATGATGACCATAATTCTAAATTAACTCGTTTTATTGTAAATAATTAAAGTGTGCGGGCGTAATGGTAATTGACTTCCTAAAAACGGTTGGTAAATCCCCGGGCTATTACTTGATTTGTGCAATTTTAGAAATTCCTGCTGGATTACAAATTATCGTGTTTAGACTTACGTCATTGTGTTCTGTGCTTGCTCCTGATATCAAAAATGTACCTTTTATTATTATCGGTGGTGTATTATCAAAGTTATTTATCTTACAAAAATCGAGGTTGAAACTGCTTAGAAGACACGTTGGAAAAAATTGGTTTCTGGTTAATAATTATTAAAATGCTGCTTCTATCGAAAAGGTGTTATTCTCTGAATTTTCTTTTAATTTTGTTACGTGTTTTAAAAGTTGTTTTGTTTACGGAAGTGGTCTTGTTTAATCACAGTTAAATTTCGAAAAAATACCACGTTTTTGTTTACGACGTAATAACTTGAAAATTGGTTTAATATTCGTTCTACTGCATGGAATGCTTTAAAACTTTAAAATGTAATACCGTGTTCTTTACTCATTCAGGAAATTTACTTTTCAACTCGGGAAAATATCGAAAACGTGTTGTTATTTAGTCTTGAAACTGCAAGTGTGACCAATGAAGTGTTTAAAATTATGTTTACTCTATTTACACGACCTGAAACTACTGATTTTAGTGAATTTACATTCCTTTCGGCTTGCTGTTATTATAAAAATACTTTACTGCATCGAAAAGTGTTGAGAATTAGTGAAATTATCACATAATCAAAATCGACTGTTTACAAATTGGGTAACTATGGATAACACTGGTTCAGGTTAGTTTAAAGGTTATTTACTATTATTAATTGTTTATTTAGGGCTTGTATTATGTGCTGAGTGACTTTATTGTTTTTAAATCGGTGTATGTTCTGAGTTAGCTTGCAGTATCGGCTTCTGCCTGAAACGTGTCTCCCATATCCTGTAGTTGCTAAATGAAAAATTTTATGTTTACTGGAAGCTTACCCCCTCCCTTATGCTCTAAAGCCAAGAAAAATAGAATTTACCTAAATTCTAAGGTGCTTACATGTCACTAAATTTGGTGATAGCAGGTGCCGCCAAAACATCAATTAAATCAGTTTCCTTGTCAGAATTTGTTTAAAGAATATTTGTTCTTTTATCTCAATCACCAAAGTGATGGGAAGGGGTATCCAAGCACTTACATTATCGCCAAAAAATTTGCTAATCTCGTTTGGAGATTAGAGTTTCTAGTCTCACTGGAGTTCGCTATCACTAATCGTCAGTTCGTGACGCCATTCTGGAAACGAATAATTCAATTGTTTCAAGTAAATATTGTAAGCAAGTCTATGTAGACTGAAAGAGGATTTATGAAACACTTCACAATTGCGGGAAAACAGCTCGGAAGTTGAGAAAAAGTACCCTGGTTATTCGTCTGCTCTGATAACTGCCAGAAAAATTGCTTTTCAGACTGGGACATATCCTATTATTAAGCCAGTCAGATCAGAAAGAAAGCAGAGATTTTTTTAAATACGAGGCCGTAGATGAGATAGCTATAGATCCAGGAAAATTGTTTACAATCAACGTGTTTTAGCATATCATCGATACAATTGAGAATGAGTTGGTCACTCAGTTTACACAACTATCCAAATTTAATAATAAATAATATCAAAAAAATTCTGAAAAGTCCGAATTAGGAATCATCCTGTGCAGATTTGGAAATAAGTTTAACTGAAGGAGAAAAATGTGACATATCTGATTGTGAGTTGGTTAGAAACTTTCTAACTGAAACTGTTGGTTGATGGGGCTTGAATCAGCAGAACCAATGTAAGTTCAACTAATGAAACAAAATGGATGGCAGGATATATTTCCGAATGTGTGGACAGCACTTCGTATTTTGCTAACCATACTTATAACTGTCGCTAAAGGAGAACAAAGTTTGCGTAAATTAAAACTTATCGAAACTTATTTACGTTAAACGAAGACTCTAGATATACTGTCAGATATTGCAATTTTATCTATAGAAAATAATATTGCTAAAGGACAAAAGCGATGAAGATGGTAATCTAGGTCTTTTAGTTACGATTTCCACATTTGTTTGTTGAAAAAAAAATATTAAAATTATGTGAATTTGACGTATACGTGATATGAGCATTGTGTACGCCATAGTACCTTAAATAAACCTTTTCATACATAGTATGTTCCATATTTGCTGTTGTTTCTCAGTCAAACCACTGCTATCCTATATTAATCTTTCTGAGGTTTGAATTGTTATCTATCTATATCTATAAAACGAAAACCGGACATATTGGTCGTATAAAAACTCGGAAACTACGGGGCAGATTTCGATGGAGTTTTCACCGTTTTAAAGCTTAGAATCTTAATTCACTTGTCTGGCATGTCTTATGTTTTAACGTTAAATAATGTAGGAGCATTAAATGAAATTCTGAACTTATGGTGAGAAATTCCACAGAAGGAATCACTAGATGCCGCATACTCCGCACTAAACACACAACACAATGTATCTGACCATAGCCTTTAATTAAAGCAATAAAATAACTTATAGTAATAACTATTTTGCACACTAAACAAAACTTTAAGTATCTTTCTTTTAATTCGATATATTCAATTTTTAAAAGCCATAGCTTGAAGTATTCTTTCCTTTAATTCGGGATATCAATTTTTAAACGACATAGATAGCCGTAAAAACAACAGAGATTTTCTTTAAGCACGATCTCTGGACAATATCTCTGGCCTTCAGCATTAGTCTTCTGTTTACGATAATATTATTCCGGATTCACTTTTGATATTTTATCTGCAGAGTTAAAGGATCTGGCGTTTCGAGCCACAAGTATATCCATTCACTTCGCAATTGAATCAAACGTGAGTTTTTAACATAATCTAGGGTTGTTCAGTAATGTAGTAATGAAATTTCTTAACCAAATTATCGAAGCTTGATATACATGAATCTTTTCGGACGAATGAAAATAGTATACGTGCAAATAAACTTCAGCCCACCAGTTTCTTGGTAGGGGGCGGGTGAATATTGCTTTAATTCCGAAAAAGTTTGCGCGTATTTTATGAAACTTTGTACAAATGTTTTGCGGGAATAAAAATAGGGTACGGTTAAATCTACGCCAACTATACCGGGCAACACCGGGAACTCTGCTAGTTAATATATATAAATACTCCCCCCCTTAGACAGAGCCTCGTAGTTTATGGACGCTGTCTGTTTTGTGCTCAGTTCATAAGAATTAGTCGCTGTGCGATAACCGAAACCCGCTCCAATTTTCTTGAAATAAAATTAAATAAATGTCGCTTACGGTGCAATTTTAGTTAAAAAAAAATTTCCAACAGCGTCTGTACTGCCATTTTTATAATACAAGCCGCAAACCCAAAATACATTTATCGGTAACCTGTACCTCTAAAAGTTACCATATGAGACGAACGTCATTCCCAATCAGCCTGTAATGTATTCCAACGCTAGGAAGAAAGGAAAAAATTAACAATTTTTCGATGGCTTTTACGTCGAGGACATTAGAGGCTAGGAACGGGAAGGAATTCGGCCATGGCCTTCTGAAGCAACCATACTTGCACCGCGTGGAGTGATTTGGGGAAAACTTGGAAAACCCAAATCTGGATGCCCGGACGGGGACTCGAATCCGCGTCCTCCCGAATGTGAGGCCAGAACGCTAACCGTTACACCACCACGCTCGGTGCTTTTAATTTTGTAACAATTCAAGATCCATCCAGAAAAATAATCCACCATGGCACATCGGCCAAGAAAGGTATAAATAAGCTGGATTAGGTTGTAGTGATGTGGCGGTAATATGCCTGGATAAAACCTCATCGTGTAGCGCAGTGCTAAGCTGAACAATGCACGAATCCACCAACAGCAGGAATTCATTACCCTCGCCAAGAATCTGTCAGACACGTTTTGTGTATTGAATCGTCACGTCAAAATATTAATGAGAAGTCAGCAAAGAGCGTCCGAACAGCTATCAGAATAGTTTGAAGTCATAAAATATGGCAGGACTGAAGTAAAATTTATAGCCTGTAATTCATAAATGAAAATCTTCACATGTGTTTTCCTAAGAAATGTGTGCCAGTAGAAGGACTTTATATTATTTTCAATGTGAAAATTATTTTTTTAAGTGCTTGTCACCGAAAAATAAGTGAAACTTAGTGTATAAATAATTATTTAATTACTGTTTTGTGGGTTCTTTCTGCCTTGCAACTAAACAAAATGCTTTTGATGGCATACGCGTTTCGCCTTTATTCAAGGCATCATCAGTGCCCTAGATAAACATATATACACATATATATACAATGCTGTTGTTTGATTTTTGTACAGTTTTCTAAAAAAGTATTAAGTGGGTACTTACAGTTTTTATATATTCATTAACACGCACAAGTTCGTGTTTCCATACCAGCTACTCTTTTTGCACTATCACTACTGTCCCAAGTTTGTGTAGGCTGCATTTTTGATAATTTCACCGGCCACGAACTGTATATATAGTTATTTGTTGTTGTTGACATCGAAAAGTCGTGAGCCAAAGATTATATGTTGTGTAACTATTTGTTATTTTGAATCTGCGGTCATTAGCTGTGCGTATTTTGTGGCGGTATGTTTGATTATAGGATATGTGTTATTTATTCCTGTTTTAATGTTTTGAACAAGGTTTGGTTCGTTAGGTGTATGTATTCGTTCATAACTTTTTTACCATTATTGATTGCTTTTTGTATTTGCAGGTTTTCCTGAATTGTCAGCATATTTTTGTTGTGATTATTAATCTTTAGTATTTGCATATCTGTCTGTATATTAGTGTGTGAATGATTGTGTTGTAACAAGTGTTCGGCGAATGTTGAGTGGTTGGTACATCTGAGGGCTCTCAGGTGTTCCTTGTATCTGGTCTCAAATTTTCTAGCTGTTTGTCCTATGTATACAGTGTCACACTGCTGGCATGTTAATTGGTATATTCCAGATTGGTGGTATTTGTCTGTAAATGTACCTCTGTTAAACTGCCTTTGAATAGTGTTTTTGGTTCTAAATGCTATTTAATGCTATTTAATTCAACAAATACCACACAGTAATGAAGAGAAATGAATGTAGGAAAGAAATTGTGTGGGTGGGTGTTGAACCCCTGACCTGTTGCCTGATACTGACGCTTATTCCCCCTGCTGCTGTATACTCTGCATGTGAAGTATTACCATCTACGGTATAAAATGAACAGCATTATGATGACGCGTTACTATAATATGCATCCAGTTAGTTCGAAACCCATATTCTAACTGGAAGTGTCTCGAGGTTAGAAATAAAGTTTCGCTTCATTACTGAGTATAACGATGCTCCAAACGAAACTTAGACGCAAACCGCAGCTGCTAACACAGACACAATATCCCTGTTATGTTTGTATTGGTGCGCTCAGCTGTTTGTCGCGAATGCTGACCACCAGTTGCTCTCCTAATAAACAAATATTCAGTCTTTTATCTTTTATGTTGATTGTGTTTCTAGGCACTTTCATGGATAAAACACATTATTTATTGTCGTTATTAACATTCTTGTAAGCCTTCTTTAGCATGGGACAGGCCCAATATTGACATCGCTTTCGCTACATTCTTCATCTCGCGAGACATGCATTTTCTTTGAAGTATAACTCACTGTACATTTTATAAAAAGAGCATCCGGTTCACTTGGCCTCAACGCTTCGCATCTACCACACAAAATGGCGCCAGACCACACAACACCCACCATGCACCTCTCGAGTTTAAGACACCGAGCGTGGTGGTGTAACGGTTAGCGTTCTGGCCTCGCATTCGGGAGGACGGCGGTTCGAATCCCCGCCCGGGCGTCCAGATATAGGTTTTCCATGGTTTCCCCAAATTACTCCAGGTGAATGCCGGGATGCTTCCTTCAAAAGGCCATGGCAGAATTCCTTCCCATTCCTTGCCCCCATCCTTTCCCGTCTCTAAAGACCTCGCTGTTAAGAGACATTAAGCAGTAAAAAAAAAAAAAAAAAAAAGAAAGTTTAAGACGGATGATACAGCTGTAAAATCTGCGTCATTTTCAAGTAACGAAATCCTTCGAAGCTCTACTTTGGAAACTAATTTACATCGATATGCGCAGATTGCAGTCTACGCTAGCATACTCGGGTGAGATTTCATTAGCAACAGTTGGCACATGGCCTCCCATCGCGTATTTCCGTGTCGCCTCGCCCAGGACAAAGTTCAGACCCGTAAAAACCAATTCCATATTGAATTACTTTGCAATTTACTTTTCCTATCGGCATTACAGTTGATCACGTGACTAAAACTCTAAATAAATCACTAACACACAGAGTGTCCAGGAATGAAAGGATAATCCTGAAACTGCACATCATGTCCTACTATATTACAAGATTTCATTTTACTAAAAGTCTCACCATTTTCGAAATATTGATTTTTTTAAATATTTTTCGAAAGATGTTACTTTCTCTGTTTATTCCATGCCAATTCTATAAATTAAGACTTTTCAAACCCTGTTTTTTTTTTAATTTACTTAAAGAATTTGAGTCATCTATAACGTTCTTTTTCTCCTTAAAAAACATAAAAAAATTAAATGTTGTATTTATTTTATACTTGTTTTAAACTGATTGTTTTACGGTAGTTCAATCTGCTAAAGACACCATTGTACATAATAAACTTATAGTAGAAAGTTGATGATAATGTTGTTTTTTTTAAAAAAAAAAAAGGTTGTTGCCTTGGTGTGCATACAAATTATAGACAGAATATTTCGTTAGCAGGGTTCAAAAAGTCTTAATTTGTAGTAATGACATGGAATAAACTGAAAAAAGTCACGTTTAGAAAAAAAAAAAAATCAATATCTCGAAAATGGAGAGACTTTACTAAAATAAACTTTTGTGATATAGTAGGACATGTTGTGTGGTTACAGAATTATCCTTCCATTCCTGAACACCCTGTACAATAACGGACAAATAATCAGCATTCCATAAAGAACATTTATTAACACAGCGTCTGATCAAATATTACGACTCACTTTCATCTCAAACGAATTAATTTTCTGCATCCAGCGTTGTGGTATGTCAATTTTAATTCTAATTTCATAATACGAATCAGTTTGGAACTACGGAATTCGAACTTGTCGGTTTTTTAATTACTATAATTTTGCTATTGCAAACCTCAAAAAACAGTTAAAAGCAGAAACCGATCAGCACCGTTTAGCATTTGTGATTAAGCAAAAGGCCGTGATTGTGTTAGCAACAGTTGGTAGCCCTGCGGCTGTTACGCTCCCTGCCTTTCTCCCCCCCCAGGCAGCATCAATCTGTTTGCGTATTTTAGTTCACTATTTTCAAAGTTACACTGGAGAAGATTTCATACCGTAGTTTAAAGTACGTCATCTCTATTGTCAAGCATTATAAGGGAAATCGAAATTAAAGGAAATTCGTCTTTACTGATGGTCAGCGTCCTGGCTGTTCCATTTAGTCTTCTCACCCCCCGCTAACCGTCACGTAGTGCATGGCTCTCTAGAAACAAAGTAATGGCGCATACGGTGAATTATTTGAATTTTGAACCGATATAAAACTTGTAACAAATAAAAAATGTGTATTATGTTTTCGCATGAAGTTTCTGTGAGTAATTATTATGTGAAAGCTCCGTACACATCTGGGTAAGACTATTAGATCAATAATGCAAGAAGATTTAGCAACTTCATGTACAATACCTTTAGTACTAAAAATGTATTAAACTGTAGAATCAATTAAAATGAGACAGGCCATGAACAGGTAAAAAAACAAAAACAAAACTTTAAAATAGAAACATTATCTTACCTGAACAGTGAAGACATTGGTTGTAATAGTGATACTCTGCTGTTGCATTTGTGGAACTGAAGTGTGGTTGAACTTTTAAATACAGCGAAGCAGTTACTACAGCTATGAAGTGGATAGGAAACAGATGACAGATGGAGGAACACATGTTTTATTAGAAGGTACTGTGAAGGAAAGACGTCAGTACATAATGCACATGAAAGTTCAAATACTGGGCATTTCGAAATAATTCTATTGATGCTGTTACATTTATGATGCTTAAGTATACTGGAATTTCTAAATACCCCGCAACAATATGTACAAATGTAAAATGGAAGAGAAACATTTGATATGTGGATGAACACATGCCTCATTAGAAGGTAATGTGATGGAAATACTTCAGCACATAATGCACATGAAAATTGAAACGGTAGTCCTTTTGAAATTTTTTTGTCTTTATGGTGTAGTTTTAATGTCGACTTATCTACAGAAATATGACTACAATGTTGTTTGAAAATGTGTGATGGTGCGATTAGTTCCTCACAATGGCTAAACACGTGAGTAATCAACAAGTTGCACGAGGAGAAAAGCTGTAGGCACGTGGCACATGTCAACTGCACAGGGAAGTCACCAGATGTGAAACTACTGCCGACCTGTTGGCAAACACCAACAGTACTCATTATGCAAATGAGAAAGGTATGAGAATTTGTAAATTTCTTCACTCCAACTATATTTAAGTGCACATCTATTCTTCTGCTCACAGCACAGTTTTATAAACTCTTCTTAAAATTGACTTCTGCCCTAGAAAGGAAAAAGGTCTTAATTTACTTTCAATTAAGAAAACAAATAGTATACAAAAATTGATTAAAAGTGAAACAATCATTGAAGTCAATTAGTTAAGAGATCTTCCACAATTACTTTTTTCCCCATAAGTATTAACATTCACCACACATCATTGACCCAGAATGACAATATTTATGGGTCTTGGGAATGACACACAAGATTGTATAACAAATAAACAATTTAATTAAACTAATCTCACCTGTATCAATCAATAAAATCCTTGATGCATTTAGTAATTCACTTTAAAAGCAAAGAGAAACAAAATATCAAAACAAACAAGTGAAGTTTAAAAATATCTTACTTGAATAACTTAACGTGTAAAAGAAAGATAAAATCACAATTCCTGAACTATTTTGAAGAAATAAGGACAGCAGCAACAAAAAACACTCCGCAAGATGGCCGAAACTAATCTGTTTGTGGAATGTTTTCTGTTGGTGTTGCTCTCCTCTCTTCAGCTTTGGAGAGTGATGGGTGATTTTGTCTTTCCTTTCCATATTAATATCTCATCACAGGCATTAGTTCCGATTCCACTCTTGCTTATTTGAATTAACTATACATAGTAGCTGGTAACAACTGGTACACCAGAATTTTAATACATAGAGTTTTAACTTAGTCTGAAAGTAATACTGATTCAATCTGATTGTATTGGATTGCATGCTCCGGCAGCAATTTTACTACACACGAATTGTATTGTTCCTTATCAGTTACTAGTAATCAGCAGTTAGTAACCTTAAAAAAATACAGTGGTAATAGTTTCAAAGTGGACTCATTCCAGGCATAGCTCCCGACTTGCTGCCATATTCAACTTAAGTGTATGCCATAGCCACTATAATCACACCCAACCACTTTTCCTATTCACTGCCACTATCTCCAAGTTTCACCTACTACCGGCTGAGTTTAACTGCCCCAATGGACGATACGACACTCAGTGTGCTGTGCCCATTTTAGCAAAATCTGTAATTAATGTATATCTATTCTAAGGAACGAGAGTGAATCTAAACCTATCACAGAAGTGTGATGTAGTGCAAAACATTTAAAATATTTTCATATAAAAACCCCTTATTCATGAGTATAGCAAAGAGATCTGTAGTGCACACACGACATCTCATTACAGACTGGCTGTGACCTAAAGGTTACTGTCTGCACAGTTATATAAACCACTTACACTGTAAATTACTACGAACACAAAACAGCTACATACAATGAACTGTAAGCTCTCTGGACTGCTTTCAGCATTTGAACATTCAGTCCTCGTGCACAACTCCTTGGCTGTGAAGCCAATACAGGACTAGGACAATGGAGAAGGGTGTTGCTCACTTCAGTAGTGTTGCTACATATTGTATTTGCCAAGTGCATGTTGTATTTTTTGCAGGAGGGTCTAGTGCAGAAAAAGGAGCCACAGGGCATATTAGTGGAGTTAAGCAGTTGCTGTTTATGACCCGAGATATTCTTAAACTCCTCAAAGGAGAGAGTCATGTCATAGCACTACTAAAAATTGTTTACTGGAGAAATTATGCATTTTGTAGAATACTGTTTATCAGTGAGCTGCATAAATGGCCAGATAAAAAGTTACAATCATGTCTTGTGTCAATTTTTATTCTATGGCAGCAATTCAAATAAATAAAGACTGAACAAATATATTAAAATTAGTTTTGTAGTCATCTAGAACATTGAATGAAGTGTATCTGTGAAATAGGGTATATTTCTATTTAATCGTTGGTATCTTTTCCACTAGTACATTTTTCCACTGACATGAAAAAGGGGGGGGGGAAAGAAAAAGAATTCCTGTTTCTTTTTTTTTTTGTGAAGTAATACCACTGATGTGTTTTCCAAGTCACTAAATGAAATGCATTCAACTCTATCTTGATTAAAACATAAAATATTAACAGCAATCAAACTAGCATTTCTAATATTTAAACAGAGTGGTCACACAATAAATAAAGAAATAAAACACTGCATACTTCCCATCAACATTGCACTGCTTTCTCTCAGCCACTGTTATCATACTAATCCACAATTATTTGCAATAAGTTTCTATTGAACTGTTAAAATAATAAATATTTCAGTTGGTATGAGTCATTTTGCCCTTACTATAGCAGAGAACCAAACGCAAATATACAAGCTGTATATTATCAGTCGTTTCGCAGCTCAAGCAAACTAAGTGAGTGACCAAAGTTTCATCACAGGAACAAACATATTCTAATACTACTCATCAAAGGTTATGGTTTTCTGAAAGAAATGTTTTATATGATTACATGACAAAACCGTCATCAAAGGAACAAGTATGTGTTTGGCACTGCAGATGTATAAATACTGCTCACTTAAGTTTCTTAACCATCCACAAAGCTAGCAAAGTGGTTTCTAAGTAACATTGAGTACATCAGAAGGTTAACTGTCTGCGCAGTTATATAGATCGCTTACACCGTACATCGCAAACACACGGCAGCCACATAGGTACCTCTTTTCTTCTTAATGAAGTGAACGTTTATCGTCTTCACATCGAACGCAACAATCTAAGTGGACAGCAACTTACACCACACCAAAAATCAGTTGATAATTTGGCAAAAATGATAAAACGCTATGAATCGTCGAAGATATAGCATTCATCTCAAAAGTTTAAAAGTTATTTATACTACAGGAATACATTTAGTTGTAACTAATTGTAAATTGCTGACTGTATTCGTGTGTTTTGCTTAATGTACTAACTAAATAATTATAGATCTGAAAAAAACATACTTTATGTTAATTTTTAAATGTTACAAATTACTGTGATTCTGCAGTTATAATTATAATAAAAACCTTTGTCCTCTGTTGTTATATTTTTACTTGAAGATTTGACCCATTTTTATTATCTTTTCCATAATAATACGAAGTTAAAGAAAACTTACGAAATATAATTTACCATAGGGGTAGAGGTAAACGTAAAACAGTTTTATTTAATTAATAGGGCAATTTCACTAGAAACACATTTTTTCCCTTTATTGTACCTAATTAATTTTTTTTAGTAAATTCTTTCAGCGTTTTACGAAAAAAAGTAATCACTTTTATTGTAATTTTGATACCAGTTTTATAAGTTTTTTTTTATTTATTTATTTACTAGCTGCCCCGAAAGACTTCTTTCTGTCAAAAGTTATTTTCCTATCTTAGTCCAATATAATAAATAAAACGTATTTCAGATTGATCGCTTTATTTATTGATTTAATGTCTCAATAATAAACAACGATTACCGGTACTTACAAAAATAAGTTTTCTATTTCGCACACAGCAAGACGTTAGTAATAATGTGATGATATTTTTATTGTAATGCTTCATGGTACACGATATTTTTTGTTTGATTACCTAGCGCGTAAACATATAAAGCTGACGGTTTTCCAACGCGGGAGCAGGCAACAAACAACTGTCCATGAGAGAATCATGGGTTTTCAAGATTAACGGCGCAAACACTCAACTACTGACCCTGGGATTTATTTATAATCATAGCGAAAGCAGGCCGCACTGGAAACTGCAATCGTTTAAATTCAAATGGTACGTCAGTTGGTACCATTGGGATGAGAAGTATCAACACATCTTCTCCCTTATATTTTCGCTTTGGGGTGATTGTTTGGATTGCATTGTTCAGTAACTTTTTCACTGCTAGCCGTGTGCCATTACAAAGACGCGGTTGGTTGATATTTCGCAACATTATGACCACAAATACTACTTTTAACTGAAAATTATCAGGAAGTAATACTTGCAAATCCAGTGAGTTCAAAAATTCTGGTGGATGGTTGACGACATCATCTTGGTTAGTTGTGCAATCAACTGATTTGTATGTCCTTAATCAACCTGCAATTTCATTTTGAATTTTGAAATTTACTTCAATTACATCCGTGTTTTTGTCTCTGTAATATAGCTCCTTCGTTCAACCAAAAAATTGTCAGTAAATGTAATGCAGACAGTCAAAAGGTATACAGGGATTTTGTCACTACCAATGCCAAAGAGTTGTTTTGAAAACATTTCTTCAGATCGATCATTATTCAATACCAAAGATAATCACAAAGTACCTTTTGTTTGGATTGACTGGCAGTAATATTATTTTCGTTGATGACACGCAAACCCGTATTGTCCTTCAAGAAATGTTCCATCTGATGTAAAATTCTTGGTATATGTATAATTATCCTGTAAAGTTATTTATCTGTACAATGGTTTACTTATTTGTACAAAGCCAATAATCTGTATAAATAGCTGATGGCTGTATATCCCCTGTAGCGCCATTTGGCGCTTCAGGCCGAAAAAAAAAAAAAAAAAAAAAAAACTTTATTTTGGGCAGGCATAGACTAATATCCATACACTCTAATCAACTTGAAGGCATACCAGAGAAAATCCTAATCCGCCTTTGTTTTAATTGACTGGTTTGTACGGGAAAAGAAAAGTTGATTCTACTATTTTCCGCAAATTTTACGTTTTTTCTCTTCATAAGAACCTTCTTTGTGGATTAACGAATATATATATATATATATATAAAACAAATAGCAGAATTTAGCGTTCTCGAGTTTTGCGCTTAGCAACACATTTAACGATTCATTTTTATTTATATAGATTTTAAAAGTAAGAAAGTATTATTACTCGCACCCAATTCAATCATCGTGAATTTTACCTGAACATAATTTAAAACGAATGGAACCCATTCTTAAAATAATAGGATAAGTGTGGCTAGATCGTCAGACGCTTATGCATATCGCTTCTCAACTGAAATACCAGTAATCGATTTTGCTTTTTAGGTATTCTTAGTATTGCATCCTTCTAAACTGATGCATTCTATTTTCATAGTCGAATAATTTGTGATATGCGGCATGGGTCTAAATGTAAACTCACTGAACAAATGAACTAGGGGTGTTACGAATATTCGCATCCGCATCCGCAAATGCGGAATATTCGCATTAATTCAGACATCTGCATCCGCATTCACATCCGCATCAATCAATGCGGAGTTTTTACGGATGCAGATTCACATCAATAAGTAACTACATGTAAAGAAAGTGGGCGGAGCCAGAGTGGCACGTGCTTCGCATTTGTTTTAGTAATAGCTAACTTCATTCGGTAACTGACGAATAGGAAGGCGCACATTGGTAACAAGATTCTACAGGTTTTGTTTGTTGTGTTTTTTCTCATTGTCAATAAATTATAGTTACAGTGAGTGTTTACTGTGTACTTCATAGTTTTTTTGCGTGCTTAATGAATATTTTGGTATAAATATTAAGTGAAATGTCGCCACCAAATTTTACAATAGACAAAAATGATCCGGAGAAGTCGGAGTGTAAGATATGTAATAAAAGTTACTCGCGCAAGGGACGCAATACTACTTCTTTGAAAAATCACCTGAAATCAATACACCCGGAGGAGTTTTGTTTATTCCAAAGTGCGAATAAAGAAAAGGAATTGAAGAAAAAAAATTATGAAGCAGGTATGTATCGAAAATTTCGGAATATCGGATTTACAATCATGTTTTACAAACTTAGTTACGGTTAGATAAATTGATTTAATTTCATTAATAATTTACTGTTTTCATTTCAAATCATGATCATTATACTTGGTGCTAAAAGGGCCAATATCTATAAACCTTCCTTACTTTATTATATTGTAGTGTGACTAAAATATATTGTTGTTATTGGTCACATGACTTTATGTTCCTTTCTATATTAAATTTAAAATCAAAAAAATGGTATTATTGAAAATATTCACTTCTTAAGCTTTTTTTTTTAGCACTAACAAGAATCCAAAGTTAGTTCCAAATTATGTTTAAAATTAAATTTAGATCCTCGCTATAAGCATAAATTTTTCAAACCAGTAACCGAAGAAAAAAATAAAAGATGAAATAATAAAGATGGTAAATGACCATGTCGCCGGCGGAAAAACCAAAAAGAATTAAAATGGGAGATTCTCTCGATCCTGAACCAGGAACGTCCAGTATGGGTAAGAATACTTGCTTAAGAAGCGATCTTGCCATGTTGTTAGATTCATCGAGCGAAGATGAAGGTGAAGGAGAACCGGACAACAGTAGCCCCGATGCTCTTCTCCGCAAATAATTAGTTATTTATCGTAACAAAAAAAGACTGGATTTAGATGAAAATCCACTTATTGGTGGAAAGTTAACCGTTGTGAATTTAAAATTCTCTCCAAATTAGCATGCAGATATTTATCACCTCCGCCAGCCAGTGTTCCCAGCGAACAACTATTTAGTGGAGCTGGGTTAATATATAATCCACTAAGAAACAGGTTGGAAGCTGAGAAGGCTGCAATATTGCTATTTATTAAATATAATTCACCAATTTTTAAGTTTAATTATTAAACAAAGATTTTTTATTATGGAACTCGAAGCTTAAAATTCTGTTGTGTCATAAGTAAAACTAAAAACTTGTGTAATTTTGTTCTAAAAATATTAATAAATAAATAAAAAGTTAAAATTAAATTGATTTTCAGTTATTTATGCACTTAAAATTTAAATAATTATCTTTTTAAAATCCGCATCCGCATCGAATCCGCATCCGCGGATGTGAACTTCTAATAATCCGCATCCGCATCTGCATCCGCGGATGTCTAAATTTTTGCATCCGTAACAACCCTGAAATGAACACACAATTAGTTTTCGAGAGAAGCGAAAATTTAAAACCAACCAATAAAATACCACGCACAGAGGAAATAATACGTCAATGATATTATTTTCGCTGATCACACGCATGGAGGTAGGAATAGAGGGGAGACCAGGTGTCGCTTAAACTGTGAAGCAGCCTGTCTCCAGAGCCGCCATCTTCGTGGGTTCAAAACATTGGTCTGTTTTCATTAGCTTCCTGCTGTGAACATTTCATGTTCGGATATTTCAAGGTGTTTTATAATGCCAAATTGTGTTACACAAACAGAACAAGTAAAAAACAATCTGGAATAACTTTCCATAGGTAAGTCACGTTGAAAGTATTGTTCTTTAAGTATTTGTAGTGCGGCGTCTGCAAAACATAATAAATGTCATTATAGATTTACAGTGCCTGTTAAAAAAGTTTATTCACAGCTCTCAATAGGACGATGGTGTTATAAAATATTTGCTGATGCAGAGAACCATTTTATCTTACTATTTTTCACGTGTGGATCAAGTTTACATATCGATGAAGCGAATACATTATTCTATGTGCTTTAGTCCAGTTGTACCTAATTTATGTTGAAAGTGTTTGATGAAATTAATTGTGATAATTTGTGATATGCGATCTAGTAATCGTAATGAAGTACATTTTGTTGTTATCTGAAATGTAATTCGCAATAAGTTTAAAGTGTTTGGTTGCATTTGCGTCGTTTAACTCTTTAGCGGCAACATTAAGTCAAATTGTGATTAGATTGAAATGCAGCCTGTTGCAGAATATTCTTTTTATAGCATAAGGAACAAATTATTTATTTGTTATTAGTAATTTATTGAGCACGTTATTAGTGACACCAGCTTGCGACTTTTGATATATGGTAGCAAGATAATTGCACTGGCCAGTTCTATCATTACCGTGATTATGAATTATTATGTAACTTAACGAAACTAATTGAAAGTAAAGAACAAATTTTTTTGATATCTCGACTAGTTCTTTTTTCTTTTGGTCCAGGCTGCATTTCGATCTAACCACCTCACTTTTGAGACATTATATCTCGAGAACTAAGGGAAATATCAATATAAAATTTCGATTTCTCATCGAGTTCCTTAAGAATTTATCATCAGATTGTGGCACCACGGTAATGATAGAATCCCCTTGCACTAATGCTACTGGCGAATTTAAATAGGTACAATACAATACATTACCACTACCATTGCAATATCTTCTGAGTAAGCCATGAATTCTTTTGAAGGTTTCAATTGTTTTAAAGTCCTTACCATTCTGCTAGGCTATTTTTAAAAATTCATATAGGCCTAAGACTTGCTTCTGTTTTTAAATAGGTCTAGACCTAATTTTCTTTGTTTTGTAATCTTTCACATCAAAGATTTTAAAATTACTGAAATGGAAAGTGGAAATATAATCTATTTGAACATAAACCAAAATTTAAGGACTTTAGGAACAAACAGTTTTGTTACTTATTTCATATTAAAAAGAACTACTGCTGTGTAGCCAATAGATTGAATATTTTTTCTTTGATACAGGTTTCCAAAGATTGAAGATCTACGATCAAAATGGATCAAAGCTTGCAGGAGGCAAAATTTGATGCCAACTAATTTCAGTTTTTTATGTTCAGCTCATTTTTCAGAAGATCAAATGAATAGAACATCACTGTCATCAACAAAACTGAGAGAAAATGCAGTACCAAATGTTTTTTCTGAAAAAGTGTTCCGTAGAAGTGTTCGCACTAATGTCTGTTAATTATTTTAAAATGAAGTAAATGTTTTGAAAAGAGAAACCATAGTTGCACGAATGTTATTGAGTGAAAATACATTCAGTCAGCTCAATGAGCACTCCCTAGACCAAGGTGTGTTACACAACCACACAGCCCTGCTTATAAGGGCAGTTATAAAAAATTATTTATCACTTAGGTTTAACTACTGGGGCAAGAACTATGTAAAGAAAGGATATTCCATTAGCAATAAATATACAAGATTGATTTTGTTTAAAAGTCAATAAATTCTTTCTTTAAGGATTTTATAAATTTTTATTAGTGAATGAGGAGCATTTTCTACATACATTTTCAATAAACTGCCAGTAGTTTGTGTAAATGTAGGTGACATAATTAACATACCATGTATGCTATGAGTGTACAGCTTCTTGTAAATGTGTTATTTTGCTATGCAGTTGTTTAATGTACTATGTACGCTATGCCTATACATCTTCTGGAGTGTGTATTTTTTTAATATGCAATTGTTTATCTGTAAATTGACAACTTTCGAAATCCCACAGAGCCAGTCTCTTATATTGGGATCAATGGAAATTGAATGTATTGTATTTGAAACTCTTTCAAAATAAATACAAATCATTTTTGGTTAATATTTGAAATGCACACTTATTGATGCAGTTGAGATCTTTGAATTATTGCAAATATAAGAGATAATTGTGCTCTTTTATGATGAGTTCTAAAGAATTAAACCTACAGAAATTAACTATTCCTGTTTTTAAAAATAATTTTAAGTTGAAGTGGAACACATGATCTAGTCACAATTCCGCTACTAATATAATAACCCTCTTAGTATTTTTTAAATTATCTTATATACTTTGAGAGTTTAATGCTCCTGCATATACTTCAGCAATTGACGAATTGAAATTTTAAATTCCTGTATCATTTTTGGTATACTATTCATCACTTGCTAATTTATTCAAATCCCTGACGCCTACACCTACTTCCTTATGTTTGAAATAGAATGCCATCTTGTGGATATCGTTGTCATTTTCCTTCCATAGACTACTACTAATTATTCCACCAATTTCTTTTCACACTCCACCACCAATATATGCCTTGAACACTCCCAGCATGCTCTTCCCCTCCTTCCTCCCAATACAGTGCTTTTATCATATCGGATCTTGACTCCTGCAATAATTTGTACTAACAAATTCAGCTGCTCTTTGCATGCCCCCCAAATCCTCTGTTTGATACTGTAATAGTTATCTAACTTTTCTTATTTGAATTTCATCAAATATTGCAAGGTACCTCCAGAAATGAAAGATCTTTCATATACATTTAATTTATTTTATATAAATAACACCTGTTAATCAAATCATTAATGGTAGTTACTAACATTTTGAACCAATTACCAAAATGAACTAATAAAATATGAAATAAAATATAATTTGATACTCGACTAGCAAAAAATTAAAACTCTTGAACTAAATATGTCCTGGCTATAGGGAGAGCGTGAAATTGTTCTTAAACTCAGAGCGCTTATAGGTCATACTAATGCTGATCAGCCCATTTGCCGATTACTCGCATTGGAGTGTACTTGCACTGTGGATAACTGACCTTAGCAATTATAGAGGGGCGTCTCGTTGTTTCAATATGTGAAAAAAGTTTGGCTTACAATAATCAGTTGTCGTAGCACAGTGATATCCATTATGTGGCAGGAGTCCCGCTGGTGTACTGGCAGTGACCAAACACTAGTCACTCTCACGTGCGACGTTCACTTAGACTTTTCACCACTCCTACTGGGCAGTCAGTAGAAACTGCGTGTAACACGTTTAGTGCTCCAGAACAGAATGAATGTTTTCTGAGCAGGTCTCGGCAAATTCCTACGCGCAGGTAGAGAGTGACCCTCTCCCGCCACTAAAGGATGCCGCTAAGCCGCGAACAACAGCATCAGGCGACCTGCCCGTTCCACCCTTGGAGAAAATCTTGAGCACACTTCCTCCCAAGCCCCGCTAATAATCGATACATTCATAAAAAATACTAAAAAATGTAACTTGGACCATTACATTAACTTCCCCCTTAAAACAAATCAAAATACTTCGCAAAAGATTTTGATTTTCTCTTACAATTTTAGCTCCCCTATGAATCACATCCAAAAATATTTTATGCAAAATATTTTAAACATCTTATACCTAAAATTACACTTTATATTATGTCTTATAATAATACAGCTTTTATAAATTATACGTCATTACTATGACATTACTTAAAATTATGTTGTTATTTACATTTTCACAATTTCTTATAATTGTCTCTATTTATAAAATTTCACAATTACGTTGAAATTGTCATTGTTTTCATTTCCCATAATGTTCAGATGAGCAATGGCACTATACGGCCAATGAATATTAGTGTTATCACTTGACCGTAACCGCTGTGTTTTGTCCTGAGACATTTTGTTTTCACTTTGTCTGTTTACTGAATTGTTTGACTGTACACTCGTTTTAACATTCTCCAATTTTTTTATTGTTAATGCCAGTGCTTCACTTAAACTTGAATTATATACTAGATACATATTTAAAAATCAGATTATGTTAAAATCTTTCATTTCTAGACATTCAACTATTTCTAATATGAGTTAAATTAATCTATATTCGCATGCAACACACCTCAAAATATGCAAAATCTCCCTTCCCATGCCACATGTCAGAGATCACTTCGGACATGCTACATTCGTTCGAAACATGCATACATATTACATTTAGAAGAACGCGGCAATGTAGTTTTTAGAGACTTGATTTTTTTTTAAATTTAATTATTTTTTTATTTTTTTTATTTTTTAAATCCAGTAATCTCATAACTTTACCCACAATCCTTTAATCTACGTGATTTTTTTTTTATTTAAAAACACTATTTTTTATTTATATATATATTCATACCTTAGCTATTTGAATGATATTTTCATCTACATTGATTGATTCTAGGTGCCCCTTTCTTTTGAACATGCAATTTTATTAAAATTTATCTTACTTACATATCGATCACCTCTATACCTTATTAATCAATAGTCTGCCATACCAATAACTTTAACTGAAATTTGATTCTAAGGCCTTATATTATCACGTGTCATGATATTAATCATTATTGGTGATCGTGAAAATTTTCGTTTGTTAATGTGCTAAATATTTTATCTGGTGGAAGATTTTGACTTGGTGCCTTAAATCTCATTTATATAAACTTAATATCTATCTTATAAATTTAAATAACCTCACTATGGTATTTCTTTAAATTCCGCGTGTTATGCACGCCTATGTTCCCATTAACATCTTTTAATAAGTACGCATTTGGGGCAATTATTCTCTCCACTCGGATGGACCACAAAATATGTGAAAGAACTTCGATATTTGTTTCTTCTCAGAATCTGATGGTTTCTGATTCTTTAATAATACCAAATCCCCTACTTCAAATGACTGGGATTTATTTTTGTTCGCTCTCTCTTCCCGACGTCTTGCCTTTTCCAGGAGGTGTTCGCTTGCCCTTCTCATTCTTTCTTCTAAGTCATTAGTTATACCAGAATCAGGTTGATTTATGATATGTGCCGCTAGTGGCGCGATCTCTTGAGCGAAATGTAAATCAATGGGTCGGCATCCAGTTGAACAGTGGAAAGTCGTATTAAAATATGTTTCGATGCGTTCTAAATGTTTTACCCATCCGGAATGCTTCTCTCCAACCAGAAGACGAAAATACACTGATAATTGTCTCATGTACCTTTCAGCTTATTTTGTTTGTGGGCACCTTATGGAGCTTTTTATGACTTCAATTCCTGCATTTTCCATTCCAGTTTGCCACTTCCTACTTGTAAATACGGATCCATTATCTGAAAGTATTCGGGTCGGCTTCCCGTAAATAGGCACGTATTTTTCAGTTATTATGCGCACTGTCTGCGCTGAATTTAGTTTGGAAACTGCGTATAATTTTACAAGTTTTGAAAAAGCATCCACGACCAAAATATGTGTTGACGGCTAAATTGTCCTTTTGGAATTGGTCCATAATGGTCAACACATAATAGTTGGTTTGGGCGATCTGTAATAATGGGATTACATTCCCCTATGCTCCGTGTGTTCGGATGTTTTATTTTCTGACAGATGTCACAAGTACGGGTAACCTGTCCAATTTTCCGTCTTAGGGCCACACAATACCATTCCCTTTTCATCATAATGGAAGTTTTTTCCTTTCCTTGATGGCCATGTTGCCCATGGTATAATTTTATTACATAATGTGCCAGAGCGTCCGGCAACCATATTTTCCATCCGCAAATTGCGTTTAACCTCCGAAAACATACATCATCATGCATTATGCACAGCATGGCAACAGTTCTAACTCGAGGACATTCTCCACCTGTTCCATGGCATAGAAATTGCCTTACTGCTCTGATATCTGGCTGCCGTTGTTGCTCTAATATTATTCTTTCTTTTAGATCATCAGGGTTGGTCCCATCGTAAAACGTCATGACGGCCATGATTACTTCATTTGCTTTTCGTGATCGTTCTTGTGTTAGTGTGCGATCGACCGGATTCCTGCTCACCCAGTCTGCGACAATATTATCTTTTCCTTTGCAGTACTCAATCTCTAGATCAAAAGATTGCAAAAATAATGCCCACCGGGTTATCCTTCCACTACAAAATTTAGCTTTCTTCAATTTCTTCCTGAAATATATCCCTGGAACTTTACCACCGCGAAATGGATAGCCGCCATTTCTAACTCTGTTGTATAATACGATCGTTCAGCCGCCTTAAGCGACCGACTAGCAGTATCAACTATCCTCATATTTCCATCTTTATCTTTCTGCTGAAGAATTGCACCCAAACCGTCCAAACTCGCGTCACAATTAATATAAAATGGAGTTTCAAAATTTGGATGAGTTAAACACACGTGTTTTGCAAATGCTCCCTTTATTCCTAAAAATGCCTCTTCTTGCGGCCCTAACCACTCCCATTTCTTTCCTTTCTTCAGGAGTTGGTAAAGTGGCCCCAGTATAATGGAAAAATTTGGAATGCATCTCCGATAATATGTGCACACGCCTAGAAACTTCTTAATTGCTTAATCGTTTTTGGCTTATTACACTCCAATATTTCCCCAATCTTATTCTTGTTGGGAGCCACTCCTTTTGTGTATATGATATAACCGAGATAGTTTACCTCCTGAGCACATAGAGTCACTTTATCTGGGCGCAACGATACTCCATGTTCTTTTAGAGTAGTGAGCAAATGTTGTAAGTTTTGAAGGTGTTCCCCAAAAGTTTCCGACCCTACTATAAATCAGCCCACGTACATACTGCAAAATGTCTTTATACCCGGGCCAATAATCTCATTCATTGCCCGGATGAATCCACAGGAAGAATTTTTAAGGCCAAAAGGAATTCGGGAAAAGGTGTATTGTCTACCCTCAAACAAAAAAGCAGTATATTTTCGATATGACTCATCCAACTCCAGTTGATTAAAACCTGCCGTCAAATCGAATGAGGTCAACCAGCTTTTTCCTCGGAATCTGGACATTATGTCATAGATAGGTTCAGATCGTTCTCCATCCCCTTCCATTCGCGAATTAAGAAGTCTGGCATCCAGACATATCCTAACCGTGCCATCCCCTTTTTCTACAACCGTTATTGCATTTACATGGGGTGAAGCCGCAACAGAAATTATCCCTTCAGCTAACATTGTGTTTATTGCTTCTCTTACCGCCTCTCGATGTTTCTGCGGCACATGGTACAAATGCCCTTTTATGGGTGGGCCACTGCTGATATCAAATTTATAAACCAGGTCCTTGATTTTTCCGGGGTAGTATGAGAATACAGAAAGGTTTTTCTCTAATAGGTCTTTCAATTCGCTTTCTGTTCATTGGACAAATTGCTACAGGTGCCGACCGCTTTCTCTAGTGCATGCCGGACCTTTTCTTCTTCATCTGCACGGGTGTACAAAGTTGCCATAATTCCACTAAACCGTTCGCCCGAAATTTGCGATATTTCTTCGTTTTCATATAGACATATCCTCACTTCTTAATCCCACACCTTCTGCCGTTCTCGACCACATTAATAGTTTTTGATATTAAGTTTCTTATAGAGTTGTCTTCCCAACTAAGGATCACTTTGTTTTTCTGTAAAGTGTCACACCCTAAAATGACATCAAATGCCATACCCCTTACCACCAAAGCAATAATCTCCACTGCTTGATCTTCTATCACAAGATCTAATATCACCTGTTCGGTAACGTGTTTTTGTTTTGATCCAAAAGCTGGCGTTAAAACCAGTCTTTCTATAGGAATAATTTCTATCATCCTCCCCGTCCCTTGCATACGGCGTAATAACTCTTCGGAAATCGCCGTTAAAGTTGAGCCAGAATCCAGTAATGCATTACATGGTATATTTAAAACTATGGCTGAAATATGTGGGCACTTTGCTTGAATGAGTCCTGTTATCATTTGGTCATTTCTTGATTCTTCCTTATCGAATTCCGGTCCTCCCGATATCCAGTATTCCAAATTTTATCTACTTCTCGCCGTTTGGGTTTCAAAGTATCCTCCTGATAAGGCGACAGTCATGCCCTTTTGTGGTACCAATGGCATTTCATCTACGGTATCATTTTCCTTACAACATTTCTTTGCTTGAGGGACCTCGTGCGGTTCGTTACTCTCTCTGCTTACTACTACTGCATTTATTCCCTGACGATCGTATTCCTGATTTCCCCCCGCCTGTTTTCTAGGTTGGAAATTTTCATTCCTTGGTTGGAAGAAATGTTTCCTTTCTTGTCCATTATTCCAGCTTCCTTGCCCTTGATTTCTTGCCTGTTGATTGTTACTGCGACCATTTCCTTGCTGGTTTCGAAAATTTTGATTCTTCGGATGATTCTTCTGAGGAGAATCTTTGCCTTTTTCAGTAGTGTCCACACTAGGCTTGTATGCTGAATCAATATTTTTTAAAGTATTTAGGAATTGGTCCATACTATGCAGAAACACTGGATTCAATTGACATCTTATGTGTGGGGAGAAATGAGAAGTCAAAGCAAATATCAATTCTGCATCTTTAGGCGGATTGTCTAGTTCTCTTGACAGTATAGTTAATCTAGAAGCATATCTATACATTGAATCTTCACCTTTTGGATTGAAACGGCCTTTGTAAATTCTTAGCATCAATTCTCCTTGTGCATTTAAATCCCAGTAAGTGGCCAAAAATTTCTCTTTAAACTCATTGTAGGAAACATCCGCTAAATTAGATACACGAAACCAGGATTTCTCATCATTATCTAACGCCTGCATGATCAACATCATCTTTAGAGATTCAGGAATATTTTTAATTCGAAAATAATTCTCGATTTCCCTTAGGAATTCCTTCGGATTAATTTTTCTTTTAATTCCGAACTTCGGAAGATTAAGTTCCACAGAACTGTACACATTGCTCCGATTTTGTGAGGTAAATTCAGCTGGTATCTGATTCATGACGTCTTGTCGTATATTGACCAGTTCGTCTTCTACTTTACTAAATTTTCCCGCGATTGAACTCTTAAATTCGTCATGAGATTTTATCAGATTTTCACGTTCTCCGCGAGCTGTTTCAAAAGTTTCTGCAACATTCTGTAAGCCCATTTCAATTTGCTGGCACCGATCCGCAATTGCAGTTTCTGCCAGTTCCCTTCTTTTTTCTTTCATTTTGATCTCCTCGCGGATTTGATTTAACTGCCCACTGGTTCTGTCTATGTCTTTGGCCGCCTTCTCTTTAAATTCATCAAACCCATCGCATCTGGACTTTAAGTCAGCTGTTTTATTGTTCAAAATTTTGACGTCACCCTGTATAGCATTTTGAAACTCGTCAAATTTGACATTTATTTCTTCCCGCACACATTTTAATTCATTTTGGACTGATTTGTGAACATTTTCAATTTTCTCTTCCAATGATTTTTGAAATGATTCCTGCCCCCTTTTCATTTCTTCATGCCCCCTTTTCATTTCTTCATGCCCCCTTTTCATTTCTTCATGCCCCCTTTTCATTTCTTCATTCCCATTTTTGATCATTTCCATCAATTGTGATAGTAATTGTTGTGGAAATAAACTTTGCATTCTTTCGTCAACCGTTTCGCTTAATTCCGGCCCGCTAATGACAGAGTTATCTACCTGATCGTTTCCCGGTGGCAAAATTTTCTCAGAATCTTCTACCCTGGAGAGCAAATTTTCATTAGAACTTCCGGCTGCTAAACCCTCTAACTTTTCCATTTTGTTTGTCTTAACCTTACCAGATCGAAGAAACATAAAACTTTCCAAAATTATGCTATTCTTCTCCTAAGTGAAGAAGAAAATTTACACTGTAAATTTACCTTTTAAACACTCTACATTACGCATTGCAAAAACATCCGGGTAACACAGAATCATTAAATTTTGAACTTTATCCCAGTTACATCAAATTAATTCTATACTCAACCATTCAAACATCAGCTCGACATCAAAAACAACAAATTTCAAATCACTTACAACCATCAACGCCGTTAAATCTTGCTGCAGATTTGAAAATCTGTGACTGAAAATAAATCATGTTAATATACATTTATAGAACATTTTCATGCATCACTCAAACTATGATCTCTGAAATGTCACAGAAAAGAAAACCCCGCAATACCGAGTTGAGTTGTTCACCTAAACAATTTTGATTTTATGCATTAATTAATTAATTAGCAACAATTAATAGCCCGTAGTTGGTGCGCCAGTTGTAATAGTCATCTTACTTTTCTTATTTTAATTTCATCAAATATTGCAAGGTACCTCCAGAAATGAAAGATCTTTCATATACATTTAATTTATTTTATATAAATAACACCTGTTAATCAAATCATTAATGGTAGTTACTAACATTTTGAAACAATTACCAAAATGAACTAATAAAATATGAAATAAAATAATTTGATATTCGACTAGCAAAATTTAATCTCTTGAACTAAATATGTCCTGGCTATTTGTAGAGCGTGAAATTGTTCTTAAACTCAGGGCGCTTATAGGTCATCCAAATGCTGATCAGCCCATTTGCCGATTACTTGAATTGGAGTGTACTTGCGCTGAGGATAACTGACCTCAGCAATAATTGTGGGCGTCTCGTTGTTTCACTATGTGGAAAAGGTTTTGCTTCCAATAATCAGTTGTCGTAGCACAGTGATATCCATTATGTGGCAGGAGTCCCGTTGGTGTACTGGCAGTGACCAAACACTAATCACTCTCACGTGCGACGTTCACTTAGACTTTTCACCACTCCTACTGGGCAGTCAGTAGAAACTGCGTGTAACACGTTTAGTGCTCCAGAACAGAATGAATGTTTTCTGAGCAGGTCTCGGCAAATTCCTACGCGCAGGTAGAGAGCGACCCTCTCCCGCCACTAAAGGATGCCGCTAAGCCGCGAACAACAGCATCGGGCGACCTGCCCGTTCCACCCTTGGAGAAAATCTTGAGCACACTTCCTCCCAAGCCCCGCTAATAATCGATACATTCATAAAAAATACTAAAAAATGTAACTTGGACCATTACAATACCTAGAATGTGGATCCCAAACTACACCACCATATTGAAGCAATGGTCTCACCAGAGTTTCATAATCCAATTCTGCAACTTCTCTGTAAAATCCTCTTATCACCCTTTTGTAAAATTTTCCTACCATATTCCCAATGTGCTTTTCCCAGTTGCGATTGTTTAAAATGTTAGGTCAAGATATTAACATTCAAGCCTTCAATAATCAACCCTTTTCTTGGGTCTAGGCGTTAGAAGTTGGAAAATAATAGGGTGGGGAATGAATTCGGCCGTGACCTACTGACGGAACTATCCCGGCATTCACCTGGAGTGATTTGGGGAAAACTTTTTCTCCTATGGCTTAACATCTCGTCGACGTTGAGGTCATTAGAGGCGGATAAGGACAGCTGGGAAGGAATTCAGCCATGGTCGTTTGACAGAACCATCCCGGAATTAACCTGGAGTGATTTGGGAAAACTATTTTTCTTATGGCTTTACATCTCGTCGACGTTGAGGTCATTAGAGCCGGGAAAAGGCAGGTGTCAAGGAACGGAAGGAATTCGACCATGCTCTTATGACAGAACCATCCAGGCATTCACCTGGAGTGATTTGGGGCAACTGTCAAAAACCCAAATCTAGGTGCTGCCCGGTGATTCCAACCCACATCCCCCGAATGTGAGGACAGAATGTAAACCGTTCACCCACTACGCTGATTCGCGCCAAGTAAGTTCCCATAAAAAGATACATTTAGAATTAAATGTCTAGAACGTGAAAATTTTTTGTCAGTCCTTAAGAGTACTAGGGATTTATTCAATGATTTCAAAATAGCAATATGCAGTTTTTTTTTTTTTTTTTTTTTTTTTTTTTTTTTTTTTTTTTTTTTTTTTGCGGCTGTAGGAAGGAAAAATAATTTTTATTTCTGCATACAAAATTCCTATCAAAAATTATTTGGCAGTTGTTTTTCTTAAATTGTAATGTTTGTAGGTTATATCAATTAGGGTATTTATAAATGTGACCCCATAAGACTTCATTTTTAGCAATGCGATGATTAAAAACGAAGAAATTCTTCCGTTCCGTATACATTCCTTGTGTTTCTTGACCCTACCAATATGGCGACCTCCCCACCCCACCGCTTTCCACTCGGCGTCACTTCGTTGTATGGATAAGGTCCTTACGTGGTATCCTCTCTTTTCTTTGCTCCATGGAAAGAATTGCTTACTGAAGACTTGAAATATAAATATCTTGGCATTACATTTGACAACAAGCTTAACTGGGCAGATAACATTGGACAGGTGTAGGAAAAGATTTCAAAATTCTGCATATGTTGGAGAGGGTGATGAGGGGATGTACGAGGGAAGTAAAGGAATTGGGTTACAAAACTTTGGTCATACCATTGCTCGAATATGGTATTGTAGTATGGAACCCACATTATGGGTATCAAATACAGGAGTTGGAGAAGGAACAAAGAAGGGCTGCTAGATTTTTTCTGGAAATTATCGCAGTACGCAATCAGTAACAGATATGCAGGGCCGGCGCTAGGATTTTGGGCCCGGGGTAAAATGGACTTTTTTTTTTTTTAGCTCTACAAATTGTCCGGGCTACAATGGGGAAATTTTGGTTTCGAGGCCAAGGCCCCCCCCCCCCCCATCAGCCGGCGGACCACGGTACATTTGAACCGTTTACCCCCCTCCCCCCCCCTATCACCGGCCCCCTGATAAGATAAAGAGCTGGAATTGGATTCATTGGAAGACAGGAGGAGGGTGAAGAGGGTCATGGGAGTGTACAGGGCGTCTACTGGTGATGAGGCGTGGAAAGATTTTGTTGTAAGAATTAAAAGTAATGCAATGGAAGGGAAAAGATGACCAGACCAGAAGCTTGCACTCGATTTCAGGCACAAAGTTGTAGGAAATTCTCTTTTTTGGGTAAAGGTGTTAGGGATTGGAATAAATTACCAAGGGAAATGAATAATTGGCCAAAAACGTTGAAAGAACATAAGTTAAAATTTTAAAGATAAATGTAGGTGGAAGCAGAGAAGGGGAACATGGGTGTTTAGGGAAATTTTTACCGGAGCATGCCCTCCATTACAATTTAATTTGATTAATAATTTAGCTTAATCCTCAAAGCCCTTCCGCTCTATATGATGCCAACTGGAAATGTATTTAGTTAATACACTATTATAAAAACAATGCAGTTATATCCTCGTACCCTGGAAGTACCAGATGTTTGCTGATCATTGAAGTTTGGAAGGCTTTAAGACAGCTTACTTACAGCTTATACTTATCAGGGCCGGATTAAGACAGCGCGGGGCCCGTAGCAAATTTGGAGAAGAGGCCCTTGATTTTTGCCGTCCGGGGTAAACTGTAGAACTACCTCCTATTACGTGGTTAATCCGGTACAGATACTTATCATACAATTAAGCATTACGACCACTGTATGTGGACCATTTTTACTAACCATGGTATTTTTATTCCAGCAAGAATAAAGAAATTGAAATTCTGCCGCCAACAGCAAGCCTCTCCCATCCTCGCGGACCAAAGCCTGAAACACATCAAAGCTCTGAGACACCCGTCGGTCCCAAAATACAAAAGCATCGCCATGTCCAACGAACATTACGGGACTCCAAACACTGTCAAAACACGGAATTTCCCTACACACAAATTTTATACTCACATATAAAAAATATTTCGTTTTTAAGAAATATTAGCAGCACATTCGCCATTAATTTCTTGCTGCTGTGGAAAATGATCTTTCTTATTGTTCCTGCGATAATTGGGGATGGAAGGAAAAACAACAACTGCGTTGCGCGTGTTATCATTAAAAACAGAATATAAATTAGATCTTATTAATATTAATAAATAAATTACGCCAAAGCAATTGACTTTTTTGTATTTATTGCTCTCCTGTAAGCATTTCACTTCTTTTGCAGAAGCATCTTCAGCGGGTTCTTTATTTTGTTTTGTATTGCATTTCTTTACTGATGCTGAGAATGGAGCTAAAAGAAATGCAATAGACCACAAAATAAAAAAACCCGCTGAAGATGCTTCTGCA